>CM076582.1:1029944553-1030094914 GCA_034641835.2 Pinus albicaulis
TTTTTTCCTTGACCTTGCATGGTCTCAAAGGTCAAAAACTCATTAACTCTATAATAAATACACATCTGAAACCCTAGCTTAGAATCACCTCCTCATTTTGCAGATAAATATTGCATGTATTCTTCATTTTTAGTGTTGGTTGGTTGGTTAGTTGGTTGATTCCTGGTTGCTGAGCAAGTTTAAGATTGCTAGGCTAGATTTGAGGAAGCTCTGAGTTGCAGGGATCTATTTTACTGGAGTAATGTAATTGTTTTGAACATCAGTAATACAAGCACGTTCACAGGATGCTTGAGCTATGTTAATGGTGAAGTTTTCCTTCTTTGTCAATGTTTTCCTTCTGTTTTCCATTCTGTCCATTATTTCTCTGATAAAAGAACAAAATTTTTAGATTAGGATATGTTGTCTTGGCACCCTACTTCTATCTACATTCTTTATCTCAATGTTTTCTTCTGCAAGGTCTCATTGGAGAATTCTTAATTGCTCTTTGGTTCCACCTAGATTGTTGTCTTGGAAATGATTTAATAAAGTCAAGCCAAATAAGTCTATGGTATGCCATGTCCTTTGGTGTAGCTTGAAATATTTTTTTTAGGGCCTTTCTTTGAAGTTTACTTAATAGATTCCAGCCAAAGAAGTCTATGGTATGCCTTGTCCTTTGGTTTGTCTTGAATTGTTACTTTGAAGGTCTTTAGAGTGTTTGGTTAAAGAATATAGGTCTATCTTGCTCTTTAGTTGCACTCACTGTTATCTTAAATGTTTTCTTTGTCTAAAAGTAATCCTAGGATTTATGGATTGTTGTCTTAAAGGTTTTCTTATCAAAGTCTGGCCAAAGAAGTATATGGTAAGCCCTGTCCTTTGGTTTGTCTCAAACAACTACCTCAAAGGCTTTTCTTGTTCAAGTAGAGTTAAAGTATTCTTAATTTCCCTTTAGTTTGACTGTTTTCACAACTTACTATCATTTCCTATTCCATTTAATCTAAGAGATCCACTTGATATAGTTAGCTTTCCCTATGAAAACCCTTGCAGAGTTGATGATCAATTAAATCCTTTTATGACTCCATAACCCAATGGATTAATGTTTCTCATGGTCTATCTATTCAACTGAAACAATTCATCAAATAATCACACCATTATTCTATCTATTAACCAATCCAATCAATCAAAATGAAAAAGTCCTCAGAACTTCATAACTAACCTAACATCAAAGTAGAAGCATAAAGACATATCATTTATAAACACTTATATAGAGAGAGCCCTCTCTGAGTCCAGGAAGGCTAGGTCCATGGACTCCAAAGTGGTTTGATGTGGTTCCCTGCAGAGTTTGTTCTTTCCAATCTTGAAAATCACGGGGAGCCAACAGGAGACACCCACATTTGGATGAATGGGTGTGGATCGTGAGCAAGGAGTTGGTGAGCCACTTGCAGATCTATGACACAGAGTAGCAGGAGGCATGGCTACGCTGGATACTCTTGAAAGAGTTTGGCCATCATGTAACATATCCTATTTCAAAGGGTGTGTTAATGGTTGGGACATGGCGTGACACTTGCATCATGTGGCAGCAAGGAGTTTGCGTGTATTGGGGTGATGTGATATTTTTCATGTCAATCATCATATTTTTACTCCATGGTCTCTATGATGATGGTGTGAGGAGGCAGCAAGAGTTATTGTTGCTTTGGTTACTATTGGGAGAGTATGGGATGATTTTATCCCATACCTTGCATGATGTTTCAGGAGTAGAGGATGGCATAATCATGGTGCAAAGGGGCTATTCCTTAACTTTGGAGGATTAGGAGGTACTTCCACATAGGAAGCAATCTCCCACATATAGCAGCATGATGGCAGATGACTTTGGCATTTGGCATGTAAAAGAATGGATCTATGAGATGACAGGAGCCTTATCACAAAGGCCAACAAAGCTGTCACTTGGGAGTTTGGATTTGTTGATGGAGTGTTCCTAGGATCACTTCACATATGATGCACTTTATGGGAAAGTGGAATATGAGAGTTATGGAGTGGTGGATGGGGACATCTATTACCATGATATGATCTTCTTGACTTGGATCTCCAAGCATAAGAAGAAGGCCTTACATGCAGCACTTGGTTCATTCCTTTCCATTCACCAAGGCCTCACGGAGATATATCATACCACTATGGAGAGACCACCCATGGACCTCATTATCAGCTTACATGGTAAGAGTTGTATGTTTGAACTTATTGATCATCTAACAAAGTATTTGCATTCTCTTACCATTTATGTATAGTGCATTACTCCACAAGAGGGCAAGCTTCGATTTGGGCTTCATGGTCTATCTAAGATCAACATCAGTGACGGAGATAACCCTTTCTTGTATGGCTTTGGGCAAGTTTTTTTAAACTCTTGGTATGATCAGCTGATATATAATGCCATTTACTACTTTCTAGTAGATGAGAAAACATGCACAGCTAGCAAATGGTTGGGCGACAACTTGCCACATTATGTTCTGAAACAACAGTTAGCAAAACTGCGCTGTGTCCACTTGGTAAAATGTTCGCACCATCCAGCATTACACATAACCTTCAATATCTTTCTCATTTGGATTACATATTGTGATGATGTCCTATTCATTTTATATGGGATGGTTTGGGCAAGCAAGATTCATGAAACTAGAGAGGGGGTATTTGAAGATCCAGTTGCCTTTTTGCCTCTTGAAGGCAACATTATTGCTGCCCAAGATTAGCAGCAGCTCTACACTTATCATAAGTGGAAAAGTTTTTCTATGAATTACGATTTTGGAGGGTGATCCATTTTGTGTGGATGATAGATTAGGGATGGGAGCTTCACATGGTAATGAAGGTTCCCCACATTCTTCAGATTCCATGCCTCAAGAAGGCCTCTCGACATCATATAGTTGCCTCCATGGATATCCCACTTTTTCACGATGAGAACCATTTGGATTATCACCAAAGGCTTACTTATACACTTGGGAGGAGCAACTTGGGTACATATTGATGAGAGAGCATCTTTTTTAGTGGATAAGCTTATCATATGAGGATGCTACAATAGGAGGAGAGGAGGCTCTTCAGTTCTATCCTTGCAGTTGCTTGAGGACAAGCAACATTTGGGAGGGGAGGACTGTAATATTCCAAAATTATCTTGCAGCTAATTGGAATATTAAATTTTGATTTTGTCATTTTGATAGATGAATAAGTGGGTAGGGAGACCCATAAATCTATTTAGTAGGAATAAAATCCCTCTTAATGTGAAAAGGGAGAAGCTTATCACATGAGGATGCTACAGAAGGAGGAGAGGAGGCTCTTCAGTTTTATCCTTGCAGTTGCTTGAGGACAAGCAACATTTGGGAGGGGAGGACTGTAATATTCCAAAATTAGGTTGCAGCTAATTAGAATATTAATTTTTTCTTTTTTCATTTTGATAGATGAATAAGTGGGTAGGGAGACCCATAAATCTATTTAGTAAGAATAAAATCCCTCTCAATGTGAAAAGGGATCGTCTTAATAGCTAGATAAAGCACCCTCATGTGTGATTAGGGGCTAAAGCATGTGGATAAGGTCAATGTTAACCAAATCAACAACTCTATTATGGAGATAGTGGATCGTAAATGAGAGACAACGTAGTGTTAATGGGAGGAAGTCTCCATGAGAGTAGTGGCTTTAATGAGTGGGACCCAAGGTGAGAAGGCTCATAATGCATAAAAGGAAGGGTAATTCAGCCATAGATGTTGATTTTGTTGATTATTGATTTTGTGATCTATATGACTGTTTGCACTCTTCAGCTGTTTAGTGGAGTCTATTGTTCTGTTTAGCATAAGGGTGCTCCCGAGCGGGAATCGCACAATAATCTTCGAGGGACTTCGAGTGCCTACTCAGGAGAGATTATTGTGAGTTGAATATGCACATTCCAACATCATGCCAAGCTTTAGAATTTAGCTAAAATGCAGTTTCTATTCAGAGTTGTGTTGTGTTACAGGGTAGAAGTAGTAGAGGATTGTTATGGCAAATTTTTGAGCTAGTTTTCCAGCGAAGGGAGCAGACTTTCATCCAGGAAACTTTTGAGGAAGTTCTTAGCGCTTAATTTCATTATTTAGCATCAGGATAAGTAGCTACCATCAGCTACAATGCATTTTCCCTCAAGGAATGCGTTATTTTAGAGAGCAGCTGCAACAGTGGGTTTATTGCCGTAGTTGGAGTGTTTGGGTTTCATGTGAGGGGATCATCCCTGCGTTTGGGAGATATATTGGAGGAGGATCAAACATTCATTATATCATATTAGCCACCTCCTATTAGTATTTCTGTTGCAGTGATTATTCAGTCCTAGGGCTATATCTGCTATTATTGTATTTTGGGTATTTCCAGAAACCTTTTCTGGGTTGTCCTGGAAATATGTTTTGGAGCTTAGATCTCTATTCCCGACATATTTGGAGCATTGTATCAATAGATATATATATTTCCATTTTCCAGCTGCTGCTACTCTCATAGAAAATGCAGTTATAACATTCCGACATTTCATGTATTAGTAGTATTTTACATTTTGATGTATTGTCTCATGGGAGGCTTGTTTGCCTCATCTTGAGTGATCTTTTCCTCAAGATCTTGTACTCATTTTCTGCTAATAATCATAATGGAAAGGTTGTATAGTTTTCTCATGTATTGATCTATTGATATTTCTGCATATTTCTAGCTTTATGTCTTGTATTGATGCTCTACCAATTTTGGGATATTACATATGTACATATCTCGTATTCCTAATTTTTTGAATCCCATGCCTACTGTTGATTGGTCAAATTACCTCCCAATATTTAGAGATGGAAAGAGAGAAGATGTTGCTCTACATCTAGTTAAATTTCATATCCATGCACGTAAGTTGAAGATTCAATTTCATAAAGGCCAATTATGGAAAACTAAGAGAGGTTTTTCTTTAAGACGGGGAAAATTAGTACAAGAACCTCTTCTAGTTTTCACACAAATGTAACAAATCAGGCATTATGAATTCATCTTTAAAGCTCATTTTTTGTTGTTTGTAAATTTCTTGTTTTGAGACATGGTTTTGAAATGAATTTTGTGAGAATATGGGGAAGGATTTGGAGAAACGGAGAGAGGTATTTTTCCTAACACTATCATATAAAATAACCTCCTTCAGTTTTCAAAAATATGTTGCGGTTTGGGAGATATACGCTGTTATTGCCTAAATCTACCTCAGGCTGAGAAAGGTAGAGTCTAGGGTAACATCAAACCACACTTAATCTGGTAGCTAGCCCTACCAGATCGGAAGAGGGCTCTCTCCTGGTCAATCTCAGCAAAAATAATCAGTGAGGCTTGAGATGACTTGAATAAAGGCTGATTTTAGGCTAGGTATATATGTAAGAGAGTTGGATTTGATTTTGAAGGTGTTTGTTGGATCAAAGGGAAGGGCAGATTTTGGGTCTAGGGAATGAGGCCTAGTTTTTTGCAAAGTTCTGAATGGGGCAAGGAAGGAAATTGTTTTGATGCTTTGAAATGAATGAATGGATAGCTCAGAATGGTGAGGAGTTGAAGAGGGCAAGAGGTTTCAGGAATCCTCTTCAAGCAGTCAAAAACATGGAAAATTAAACAAAACTCAAGGTAGAGCACAACAAATCTAATGAATTCCACCTTTATAACTTGTTTGTTTAACTTAGGAAGAAACAAGAATGATAACGATACGCATGAAACATCAGTAAAATTACATTAACAGAGAGAAACACACCATCAAGACATAAAGCCACATGGATCCCAAAAAGTGCTGCAAACCCTGGTCTATTCCTTTGCCATAATGCAGAGATGAAATGTACAATGAAGCTCAAAGCAATCCCAAGTGTCCAACCCTGAAAATGACTGAAGAACTACAAGATATAGACAAGTATAACTCATCCCCATGCCTCTAGGGGTCGAGCTCACTAGTTTAGGAGATATTTCAACAAGATCTAAACTAAGAACTGGAAAATAGGCAATGGAACAACTTGCCTCTATAAGATAGGAAACTGATTCATTCAGTTAAATTTCAATTTTTGATGAATGAATCTACTTGCATGAGTAAAATTTTCCAAAATTACATCAAGATTCAAGAAATTACATCATATTACATCAAGAGTTTCACATTTTGAGATTAAAAAGTAAAACTAGCCAAAACTAGGCGAAAAACAGAGTTACTAAGTGAAAACTGAGCCAAAATCCCCAATGTGCCGCGCCTAAAATCTCTATGCGTCATGCAACTTTGGAGCCGATTTTGAGGGCCTTCTCGGTGTCCAAATTGAACGTAGGATAGCTCGTTGGAAATCTATTCTTGTCTACTTTCCAACCCAAGTGGAATTTCTGGATTTGGTTGCCATTTGCCCCTCCAAAAATGATTTTTCCCAACACTGCTTCCTGTGTGTCCAAAAGGTGGCAGAAAGGTCAATTTTAGGGTGTTTTTGACCCTTCCGGCAACCCAAAACTTGTCAAAATATCTAGGTAATGGGTAGGCATGTATAATATTTCATGAAAAATCTATAAATACAAAATTTTACAGAAGAGGAGCTCCCAATCATAAGCGTGCGCCAAGTGGCGCGACGCGTCAAGCGGAAAAATCTGTGTTAAGGCCAAAAAAACAAAATTGACAAAATGTGTCCCAAATTTCTTGAAATTTGGGCTGAGTGTCCTCTATCATGCGCTATACTGGGCCAAGGAAGCTTTGGCCAAAATTTGGAGTCTATCATGCCTTTTCCAACGCTTTAATTCCCTCTTCAACTTAGCCTTCAGGATCTTGATTCTTGCCTCGCAAACGTGATTTCTTGTCCAATAATGATTCTTCATGTGCCTCAACATGTTATTTTCCTTGTTTTCCTTCTCCAACAGCTTCTCCAAATGAATATTGACCCTTTCGAGCCAAGTCTCTCGATCAGCCTCAATCTCTCGCTCAATGGATGTCATCTCTATTTGGCTCCTTTGGGCAGCTTGTCGGTTCTCACGGATGTTTTGTAACTCCATGATAGTTTGTTGATCTTCCAACTGTTTGTTTCATATCTCCAGGTAGTTTATCATCCATTGGGCTCTTTGCAACTTGACAGACAAAATGTCTATCTCCGCCTTCTATTCCTAAATAGTCTCTCTCAACTTTGAGCTTGGTGAGCCCAAATCCTCATCAATGAGTATGAAATATGTATCCTGGCCTCCTGAAGGTCCCTCATCCTGCATGGCCCTCTTACCCCTATCCTGTACTTGTACCTGTGCTGCTGATGACGGAAGCGAGACCCCTTCCACCCCGGGTGGAGATAATACTCGCCGGGCTGCTGCAAATAATCCTTTAGTGCCTCTCTGATAAGTAACAAACACCGGCACACTGGTGGTCTGTGTCTCGTGACCTTCAGGCTGATATGAAGGTTCACCTGCCTCATGAACAACCTCCGAAGGAACCTGAGGAGATGTGAAGAAATCATTAGAAATGAACTCCTCCCATGAAATTCCCTACAAGCCGAGCTGATGCATAACCACAATCTTGATCAGTGCAAAGCGATAGATACTATTGTATTGCTGCTTAGGAGTTTTCCTCTGCACGAGAGTGGTCATCCCCTCAATATTCCGGCACATGAAATAAGGGAGGTTCATCATCCTCACTTTGGTAAAATGCATCAATAACTTGATATGATAGGCATAGAGACGTGAGAACCGGCCCTCACAACTGAAATATTTGATAATAAGTTTCATCAGAGGAGCATAGGAATATTTTAAGAACCGGAAAGGAAACACTCTGTTGAGTTGTTTCACAAAGCTAGGCTTGATATATGGCTCATAATGCACTCTGTCAACCTGCTGTCTTTTGTTCCACTGTTCTCCAACATTTGGTATTCTGGTTGCTTGAGAGATAGTTTTTGGTGTTACAGTGAATGTCACACCGGCAAGGGTGACCTGACCATCATGTAAATGCAACACAAATAGACGGACCAACTCCTGATGATGATGGACCCTAGCAGCCATTTCACAAAATTGGAAACAAGACTGCTGTTGGAAACATGCCATGGCAAGTGGACAGGCCTGCAATTCAGCCAATGAAGTGGGCTCCTCCCTCACATGTCTACCACTCTTATGAGGCCTTCTAGGTGCATGTAATTCAGTGGTAGAATCACTGTCTTGGTCATAAGATGTATCGGTGTCTGTATCCATGATGTCTAAGGTATATGCAAGGTCTATGTTGTTTTGGATGAAAATGAGAATTTTGGTGCTTTGATCGGATTGCCAAATAGGTGGTACTATGGGAGGGAAGATGGAGGAATGGGGTAGTAGGAATTATGGACTTTAGTCAAGTGAAATTTGAAGTGTAAGGACAACCACTTAACTTCTTGGGAAAACTTGGGGTTTAGGAAATTTTACCAGCGGGATGGGAAAATGAGAATGATAGGAAATGAAATGACTTAGGGATAGGGAATAGGGAAATAGGATATTGTGAGAAAATAAACAATGATGAGGGATGGGAAGAGTGGATATGTTTGACACCAAAACTGATTTTAAAACCCTAAAGAAGTATTCTTAAAACAAGAGGATTGGGTTTGATTCTTTTGGTGTTTAAATTCTCACAAACAACACCCAACACATTTTCATTGGAAATTCAAAGGTCACATGGACTTACTTGGAGCAAGAGAGACCGAGTCGATTTGGAGTTTTTGAAGAAATGGAAAAAAATTTGTGTTCTGGCCCAATGTGCCGCGCAACCAACCCAGTGCGCCGTGCCCTTCCAATGCGCCGCGCTGGTTCAAATTCACACACAGGCAGTTGACTCAATGCGCCATGCTCCCCTGATGCATCGCGACACCTGCCCAACGCGTCGCGCTCTGCAACTTCAACACAATCACCCCTTCAAACTTCTTCCTTCACTCCTCACGAGTTCTCCTTGGCTCACTGCTGTCTCTTGGCACACCAATGAAGTTTTAAACTTGAAAATATCTTATATGCCAAGAATTTAAATTTTACATCTGAAAAACCCACTTTATAATGTTGAAAACTTTGACATTTCCCTTTAAAAACTTTGTTTCGCTTCCTTCTTGCTTTTGAACTGAATGATGAGCTTTCTGTCTGTCTTGCAGGGAATGGATGACATGGAGCTTTGGCAAAGGTGACCAGGGTTGCAAGTGGAGTGTTATTACAACTGAAAAACTTGAAAATTACATTGCATTTATTTGCATAAGGATGAAATAGACAATTTTTCTTCAAAACAGAGTTTTGAAGAAAAATCATTATTAAGCATTATGGTGATGAAATTTTAGCACTAAAACCTTATTTTGAACTTCCTCATGTGCCTGCTGACCCTTATTAGGCATTTTGAAGACCTGATGAATGAAACCCTAGACCTAAGGACACTAAAACTCTGAAATGACTCCTTGAAAATTATGAGACCCAAAAGTGACTGTAAATGATTTTAATGAGCAGAAATAGGCCAGCAGGTATAAGACATGAGGGATATGAGCGACAAGCCACTACCGTCAAATGATCCATGCTCCTAATAGAATGCAACTGACTGGATGAGACACCTAAGAATGCAATGCAACAAGAGAAATTTGATCTCTGACGGAGGGATGAAGATACCGACACTAACATTGGCACCAATGGGGATGGTAGCTCCTTGGAGGTGCCAAGAACTACAGATCTCTGGGAAAGTAGGCAGTGCCTCCGTCCATTGGGCTATGGATTCAATAACTTCGACAAACCAAAATAAGACTTTTGACTCATGACTGAAAACTCAAAACTGACTCAAAACAACAATGACTCAAGACCTACTTAACTGAAATTTTTACTTACAAAGCTTTTTAATGGCAGCAGTCCATCGAGATTTGAGGGCTTCAAATCATGATGAAAACCAAATGCCTACTGATGGAATATGTACAATCATGTATAGTGAGCCTTCCAATGTAACCAATCCAACAGATGGCTACATACCAAAATTATGCTCTCACTTTTCTCGAGCAGGTAGAACGATGTACATGTAGGCAACTCACAATAACCACTGAAACCAAGGCTTATGATAACGAACCAGGCAACATTTATCTTTTTTGATGCTTTCAAAAGAATTCCAAAGGGATCTTGAAAATCTTGAAGCACTAGTTGGTCTTGAGATCCAACAGCAAAATTACAACTACTCGCTTCATTCTGATCTGAAAGAACAATTGATTGCCGAGTGATAGGAAGGCACAGAGAAGTATAAGCTTCTGCCATATTAGTGTTAGCTGTAAGTTTCTTGACCATGAGAAATTCTGGCATATTGTCTCTCTCAAGCTCATATTCCTCAACTTCATGGTCTAGGTCATTCTTAAACAGAAAACAATCTTCAAGATTATCAAACATGACAGCCTTATCATCTTCATGAAAGAAAATATTATCTGTTTGCTGATCTATAAAACTAATTACAAGACTGTCATCATTTTCAAAAGAGGAAGAAGTTTCACCAACACTTTCTTGACCATGTGGGTACTGCAAATCTGCTTTAGCTTGGGTTGTAACATGACCTTTCAGGAGTTGATCTATCTCATCTTCAGACAGAGGAGATAATACTATTTTTTTTCTTTTGCTCAAACAATGATTGTCTTCATGAAATAACATTTTAAAACATGAAAAACCTGAATGACAGTCCTTAATTCCTTGATCTTCTAAAATTTGAAAACATTGTTGATCATCTTCATATGACATGGCAATCAAATTATCATTTATCACTGAGCTATTGAAAGAAGATTTTTCACTTACTTGAACAAAGATCTCATCTTTTTTTTCATGAACTGACTAGATTACCTCCTCATGAAGGCTTTGTTCTAATGAAATGAGAAGATTTGGATCAATAACTTTGTCTTCTTCATTCCAGATAATCTCAACAACATATCTCTCCTTCATGGGATTCAACACAAGGTATTCTTGATCATCACGATCTGAATCTAGATCTGAAATAGCTGACTTGAATTTATCACATTCTGAAATTGAAACTTGACTTTCATGCGTATTGTCTTCTTCTATGGATAGATCTGAAACAAAACCTTCTCTTTCATCATTTTCCATTATACTAAGATCTTGATCCTGCTGCAAAGTTTCCTGGGCATCTTTATGAGTATCTTCTAAGTTCTCTTTATGCTGCTGAAATGGATTTTCGTACAAAGCCTCCATGATATCATCGTCCATGAATTCATCATCTTCATAAATTTTTTCAAGATTTTCAATAAAACTATGAACATGGCTACAACAGTTCTGAACTAAAGTTAAGGATGGATAAGATTCTTTATACCTTTCAAAGAACATGGTATGAAAATCCTTTAAATAGTAAGTACAAGCAGGCGGCAAACTTTCATACCAAGATCGAGCTTCACCTTCTAGAGTGGCCATGAATATCTTCATCAAGCAGTCCTCAGAAATATCAACCTTCAACTTGCGGATATGTATGTGAAATCTAACCAGATGTAAAGCAACATCCTTCCTATCATCATCTTTAAACGTAGGCAAATTCCTTTGCCAATCTACCTTAGGAATTTTATTGGGAAAACCTGGAATGTGATCTCGGCTCATGGGAGCATACCTTCGATCCAGTGAAACCATTTTGATAACAATGAATTCACCAATAAATTCCTTCGGCTACTGATTCTTGAAGAGTAGAGTCGCCATAAAAATTCTGAACCTTAGGATTCTTCTACACTGGAGTCGCCGGGTGAATGATTTCAGCCATCTTGATGTCTGATCATTGTCCACCATCAACAATCAGATCTAACTTGATACATGTACTGGGGAAATTTTCAAGTCAGATGTTACGTTTATAAGACTAGACCGAAGATTGAATGAAGCAGCGTTTATCTACTTTTGCTAATTCAAAGCAAGAGCGTTTCAAATGCTACCCGGTATAACTTCAGGCTCCGTCTGTAGTTCATAAATCAAATAACACTAACAAGCAAACCATTTTTAAGTCCCCAGTATGGTCGCCACTATGTTATTGCCTAAATCTACCTCAGGCTGAGAAAGGCAGAGTCTAGGGTAACATCAAACCACGCTTAATCTGGTAGCTAGCCCTACCAGATCGGGAGAGGGCTCTCCCTTGGTCAATCTCAGCAAAAATAATCAGTGAGGCTTGAGATGACTTGAATAAAGGCTGATTTTAGGCTAGGTATATATGTAAGAGAGTTGGATTTGATTTTGAAGGTGTTTATTGGATCAAAGGGAAGGGAAGATTTTGGGTCTGGGGAATGAGGCCTAGTTTTTTGCAGAGTTCTGAATGGGGCAAGGAAGGCAATTGTTTTGATGCTTTGAAATGAATGAATGGATAGCTCAGAATGGTGAGGAGTTGAAGAGGGAAATATGTTTTAGGAATCCTCTTCAAGTAGTCGAAAACATGGAAAATTAAACAAAACTCAAGGTAGAGCATAGCAAATCTAATGAATTCCACCTTTATAACTTGTTTGTTTAACTTAGGAAGAAATAAGAAGGATAACGATACACATGAAACATAAATAAACTTAAATTAACAGATAGAAACACACCATCAAGACATAGAGCCACATGGATCCCAAAAAGTGCCGCAAACCCTGGTCTATTCCTTTGCCAAAATGCAGAGATGAAATGTACAATGAAGCTCAAAGCAATCCCAAGTGTCCAACCCTGAAAATGACTGAAGAACTACAAGATATAGACAAGTATAACTCATCCCCATGCCTCTAGGGGTCGAGCTCACTAGTTTAGGAGCTATTTCAACAAGATCTAAACTAAGAACTGGAAAATAGGCAATGGAACAACTTGCCTCTATAAGATAGGAAACTGATTCATTCAGTTAAATTTCAATTTTTGATGAATGAATCTACTTGCATGAGTAAAATTTTCCAAAATTACATCAAGATTCAAGAAATTACATCATATTACATCAAGAGTTTCACATTTTGAGATTAAAAAGTAAAACTAGCCAAAACTAGGCGAAAAACAGAGTTACTAAGTGAAAACTGAGCCAAAATCCCCAATGTGCCGCGCCTAAAATCTCTATGCGTCATGCAACTTTGGAGCCGATTTTGAGGGCCTTCTCGGTGTCCAAATTGAACGTAGGATAGCTCGTTGGAAATCTATTCTTGTCTACTTTCCAACCCAAGTGGAATTTCTGAATTTGGTTTCCATTTGCCCCTCCAAAAATGAGTTTTACCAACACTTCTTCCTATGTGTCCAAAAAGTGGCAGAAAGGTCATTTTTAGGGTGTTTTTGACCCTTCCGGCAACCCAAAAATTATCAAAATCTCTGGGTAATGGGTAGGAATGCACAAATTTTCATGAAAAAGCCATAAATATAAAGTTTTACCCAAGAGGAGCTCCCAATCATAAGCACGCGCCAAGTGGCGCGACGCGTCGGGCAGGAAAATCTGTGTTAAGGCCAAAAAATTCAAAATTGACAAAATGTGTCCCAAATTTCTTGAAATTTGGGTTGAATGTCCACCATCATGTGCTATGCTGGTCCAAGGAAGCTTCGGCCAAAATTTGGAGTCTATCATGCCTTTTGCGACGCTTTAATGCCCTCTTTAACTTTGCCTTGAGGATCTTGATTCAAGCCTTGCAAACGTGATTTCTTTTCCAATAATGATTCTTCATGTGCCTCAACATGTTATTTTCCTTATTGGCCTTCTCCAATAGCTTCTCCAAATGAATATTGACCCTCTCAAGCCAAGTCTCTCGATCAACCTCAATCTCTCGCTCAATGGATGTCATCTCCGTTTGGCTTCTTTGGGAAGCTTGCTGGTTCTCACGGATATTTTGCAAATCCATGATAGTTTGCCGATCCTCCAACTATTTGTTTCACTGCTCAAGGTAGTTGATAATCCATTGGGATCTTTGCAACTTGACAGACAAAGTGTCTATTCTCCGCTTTCTGCTCCTGAATAGTCTCTCTCAACTTTGAGCTTGGAGAGCTCAAATCCTCATCAATGAGTATGAAACCTGTATCCTGGCCTCCTGAAGGCCCCTCATTTTGCATGGGCCTCTTACCCCTGTCCTGTACCTGTACCTGTGCTGCTGATGATGGAAGCGAGACCCCTTCCACCCCGGGTGGAGATAATACTCGCCTGGCTGCTGCAAATAACCCTCTAGTGCCTCTCTGATAAGTGACATACATCGACACACTAGTAGTCTCTATCTCCTGACCCTCATGCTGATATGAAGGTTCACCTGCCTCATGAACAACCTCTGAAGGAACCTGAGGAGCGGTGAAGAAATCATTAGAAATGAAATCCTCCCATGATATACCCTGCAAGCCGAGCTGATGCATAACTACAATCTTGATGAGTGCAAAGTGATAGATACTACTGTACTGCTGCTTAGGAGTTTTATTTTGCACAAGGGTGGTCATTCTCTCAATATTATTGCACATGAAATAAGGGAGGTTCATCATCCTCACCCTGGTAGAATGCATCAATAACCTAATATGATAGGCATAAAGACTTGAAAATCGGCCCTCACAACTGAAATATATGATAATAAGTTTCATCAGAGGAGCATAGGAATATTTTAGGAACTGGAAAGGAAACACTCTGCTGAGTTGTTTCACAAAGCTAGGCCTAATATATGGCTCATAGTCTACCCCGTCAACCTGCTGTCTTTTGTTCCATTGTTCTCCAACATTTGGTATTTCGGTTGCCTAAGAGATAGTTTCTGGTGTTAAAGTGAATGTCACATAGGCAAGGGTGACATGAACATCATGTAAATGCAACACAAACAAATAGGCCATCTCCTGGTGATGATGGACCCTAGCAACTATTTCACAAAATTGATAACAAGACTGTTGTTGAAAACATGCCATAGCAAGTGGACAAGCTTGCAATTCAGCCAATGAAGTGGGCTCCTCCCTCACATGTCTACCACTCTTGGCAGGGCCTTCTAGGTGCATGTAATTCGGTGGTAGAATCATTGTCTCGGTCATAAGATATATGGGTGTAAGTATCCATGATGTCTAAGGTATATGCAAGGTCTATGTTGTTTTGGATGAAAATGAGAATTTTGGTGCTTTGATCGGATTGCCAAATAGGTGGTACTATGGGAGGGAAGATGGAGGAATGGGGTAGTAGGAATTATGGACTTTAGTCAAGTGAAATTTGAAGTGTAAGGACAACCACTTAACTTCTTGGGAAAACTTGGGGTTTAGGAAATTTTACCAGCGGGATGGGAAAATGAGAATGATAGGAAATGAAATGACTTAGGGATAGGGAATAGGGAAATAGGATATTGTGAGAAAATAAACAATGATGAGGGATGGGAAGAGTGGAAATGTTTGACACCAAAACTGATTTTAAAACCCTAAAGAAGTATTCTTAAAACAAGAGGATTGGGTTTGATTCTTTTGGTGTTTAAATTCTCACAAACAACACCCAACATATTTTCATTGGCAATTCAAAGGTCACATGGACTTACTTGGAGCAAGAGAGACCGAGTCGATTTGGAGTTTTTGAAGAAATGGAAAAAAATTTGTGTTCCTGCCCAATGCGCCGCGCAACCAACCCAGTGCGCCGCGCCCTTCCAATGCGCCACGCTGGTTCAAATTCACACACAGGAAGTTGACTCAATGCGCCATGCTCGCCTGATGCATCACGACACCTGCCCAACGCGTCGCGCTCCGCAACTTCAACACAGTCGCCCCTTAAAACTTCTTCCTTCACTCCTCACAGGTTCTCCTTGGCTCACTACTGTCTCTTGGCACACCAATGAAGTTTTAAACTTGAAAATATCTTATATGCCAAGAATTTAAATTTTACATTTGAAAAACCCACTTTATAATGTTGAAAAATTTGACATTTCCCTTTAAAAACTCTGTTTTGCTTCCTTCTTTCTTTTGAACTGAATGATGAGCTTTCTGTCTATATTGCAGGGAGTGGATAACATGGAGCTTTGGCAAAGGTGACCAAGGTTGCAAGTGGAGTGTTATTACAACTGAAAAACTTGAAAATTACATTGCATTTATTTACATAAGGATGAAATAGAGAATTTTTCTTCAAAACAGAGTTTTGAAGAAAAATCATTATTAAGCATTATGATGATGAAATTTTAGCACTAAAACCTTATTTTGAACTTCCTCATGTTCTGTGCGACCCTTATTAGGAATTCGAAGACCGGATGAATGAAACCTAGACCTAAGGACACTAAAACTCTGAAATGACTCCTTGCAAATTATGAGACCCAAAAGTGACTGTAAATAATTTTAATGAGCATAAATAGGCCAACAGGTATAAGACATGAGGGATATGAGCAACAAGCCACTACCGTCAGATGATCCATGCTCCTAATGGAATGCAGCTGACTGGATGAGACACCTAAGAATGTAATGCAACAAGAGAAATTTGATCTCTGACAGAGGGATGAAGATACCGACACTAACATACCAGAAAAAAAGTGTGTTGTGTAGGTGTTGCGCAACCCTTACCTATTGAGTCTCACTCATGTTTTGAAATTTGACATTATCAGAGTTTTCCCTTAACCTAAGTGCGCCTAAATACCCTAACCCCTAAGCCCCCAATCCCTAACCCCTTAACCAATAACTCATTATTCTCCTAACCCATAAGCAATAAACCTCTAACCCCTAATCCGCTATTCCCCTAACCCCTAAGCCCATAACCCTTATTCCCTTAACCACAAACTCATTATTCCCCTAACCCTTATAACATTCCTTAAAACCCATTGGGATTAGCCATTCTAAACAAGAGCAGGTCTAGTTGGGACCTACGATCGGGTTAATTCCCCCTTGTTGGCAAGGTGGAATTTTTTCTCTGTCACCAACCCTATAGTCCTTAATCCCTCTAACATATACTTAAACACTATTTTTTTGTAAATGTGACCCTTGACTATGCCATGAAAACCCTCCAAAAAATTATTAAATGATTGGAATTCCTATTCATGTGTGAAGCTAGTGGAATGTGACAAGTCATCCAAGATACATCCAAATATTTTATTTGTGCCTTGTGGAATGTGAAAGAATGGGCAAGGGGACACAAGGGTAGCATGGATGGGTATAATTTAGAAGTGCAAACATGGTTTACTATGATCTATAATCCTAGCATTAGAGAATGAGAAGGGGGCTAATTAGAACCTAATTTCATAGGGGCTCTGGAACCTAGAGGGAATTAGGTAGCAAGAGCAATCGATAGGAGAACCCCCAATAGTGGTGATAAGGGGATTAGGAGTCCAATTATCACAGACCAGAAGCCCTTAACCCATAACCATTGAATTCCATATCCCTTTAACCCCCAATCCATAATATCTTAACCCAACCCTACACTCATAACTCATAACCCATAAACCCCTTGACTCATTAAATCTTAAGAAACTAACCCCTAACCTATAATCCATGAACCTCGTAAGCCATAACTCCTTATCCTCTTAACTTGTGACCCTTAACCCCTAATCCTTCACCCTTAAACACCTTAACTTCTAACCCGTTAAACACCTAAATTCCCTAAATCTTAAGTCATTAACATGTAAATCCTATGACCCTAAAGCCCTTGGACCTTAACCCTTGACCCTTGAATCCCTTAACCACTAAGTATCCAAGGCTGAAAATAACACCCCAAACCAACATATTGATCTCCTAGGAGAATCCTTCACCTCTAATTGAGAATATTGGAAACATTTGATTTTTAGAGAACTAGGTATTGGTTATGAGGGTATGTGTTTGTGGCTAATGCCATTATTACCATGTATACAAAACATAGAAAAGTTAGATAATTTTCCAAGCCTTGATTTGAATCGCTCATAATATCCACACTTCATGTTGAGATGGAGCTTGTAGTGCTCTCTCACATAAGGAGTTGGAAATGAATATATCACTCACAAAGACAAGGCCTCTCTAGCCCTAATCCCAGTCACCATAGATCATAAATTGATTGTTGTTTGTATTCATTTATGGAAAATCATGAAAATGGATTTGTAGATCAAATCGAGGAGAAGAAATATGTTGATCTAATGTGAATGTTTGATGACATTACTTATATTGATTATTTACCCAAGTATGATTAGTATGATGATGATTATGTTGTCGAAATTGAGGCTGACTCTTCAAAGCAATCATTCACATGTTTTTGGGAGGGAGAAGTTCAATTACAACTGCTCAAATAAAGCACTCAGCCTATACATATCAATCATGATAGTGATGAAGATAATGCATAAAATTTCAAAGTAAGTGAAAGCTCTTTGCCTTTGATTTTTTCTTCATTTAAATTTCTGAGAGAAAACTTTCACAAGATTAGAAATCAGCAGTATTTCAGTTTTGATATTGATCATGAAGAACACAATGAAATTCTTGATCAAGAATCCTTACCCTTTTGTTTCTCCTCATTTGTGAAAATAAGAGAAAACTATAAGCAATGAGATAAGTGAGTTGTCAACAATATAAATGGGCAACCTTCTCATCAATTGGTTCAGGAGGTCACTTGTGATATGCAAGATTCTTTCGCTCCAGAATCCCAACCACTAAGTTACATTGAGTTTCAAATCACATATGAAATCTTAGAGCCTTAAACATATTATGAATTGATGCAAGATGATTCTTTACTGTTAAGTTTTGACTCATTTCAGTTTTTGAAGAGAAATTTTGATAATATTCTCAAATAGAGATTCATAAGCCTATAGAAAATCATTTGATCTCATTGGAACCAATGGATGATAAGTTGCAACAGTCGTCTCAAGTTATCCATGATCTAGTAGCTGATGTTTTGGATGATATATGTAATCAAAGTCCTTCTCCATTAGTTGGTTGTGAGCTTCAAAGTAGAGATGATAAAACTTCGATCCGGCAGTCGACTTCATTATCTTGTTCAACAGAAGTCTCATTACAAAGATAATAAAAAAATTTGCAGTCATATCAGGAGAGTAATGAAGAATATTCTTGTTTTGTTGTTGATCATCAGGATAAATTAGTCATTCACAAGTTTTAGGATCTTTTTGTGAACTTGCTGCAGTCATCAAGGGGGGTGAGTTTTCTTGTATTTATGGATCAGAAGCACATGTTCAGTGGACACTTGGAAAGTTTGGAACATGAAGAGTTTATACAAGATCATGTAGTTTCATCAGAAATGATCCACAACGGGTTACAAAATATTTCTGTATTTGTATTGATCCGGTAGGCAATTATTGTTGAGTCTCAAAAGTGTTTTCCATATTCATACATATTTCCATTATGTCATAACCATTTAGCTCTTATTTCATAGCCATCTGACCTAAAACCCTACATCAAGTAACCATTTTCATAAATATATGGGTTAGGATCTTTGTCTTCCAAAGTTATTTATTTTATGTATTTAAAGTGAATTTATGATTAGAAACTAGAAAATTAACATAGTTTCATATATCTATATATGTGTTATGAGTTTTGTGACATGTGTAGGTAAAAAAGGAGACTTCTAGAAGACCCTTATGTGGCACTCTAAGGACAAATTCGAATTTGGTTGGAGAATATCATGGGATCAAGAGGATATGTGTCTCATTTCCTTGTTGTATTGAAACTCTAAGAGGATATGTGTCTCATTTCTTAGTTGTGTTGAAACTCTAGAAAGACATGTGTCTTATCATTTCCTATTTTGATTGTAACTCTAGAGATGGAGGGAGAGATTCATGGAATCCCATTAATGAGATAACTTCTCATATTTTGTATAAATAGGAGAAGATTTCTCCTATCAAGGGTAATGAAGAAGTAATGAGAAAATAGGAGAAGGAGAGAAAGGAATAGAGAGTCTTTTGTAACAAAGTTTAAGATGGAATGGGATGTAGATTTGTGAGTTTTTCAATAGATAAATTCAGTTCTTTGATGTTGTTTTGATTACAACTTTAAGGAGCTGAAGAACTTCACCAAATTGGTAGCAGAGGGCCCCTGCTATCCAAGGAGGCTTCTACATGCTTTCTAGATAAGTAGCTTTTAATTATGTGTTGTTAGCTTTTAATTCATGTCTTGCATTATTTGTTTAGCTAACAGATCCTCATGATGTTATAGTTAATCCTTTCTTAAAAGCTCTTCCAACATATCTTTATTCATGAAATGGATTTAATTGTGACATCTTGAGTTACCAGCACTTTAGTTTTTAGATTAGAAGATCCTCATTATCTTACAACCATTCTTTTTCTTAAACGCTCTTCCAACATATCAATATTAGATGAAAAAGATTTGGTTGTATTATGTTGAGTTAATTAGCATTTTCTATTTTGCAATTAGATTAAAAGATCATCATTATCTTACAACCATTCTTTTTCTTAAAAAGCTCTTCCAACATATCATTATTAGATGAAAAAGATTTGGTTGTATTATGTTGAGTTAATTAGCATTTTTAGTTGCAATTCCTTTCGTTAATTATCACAGTTAGACTTACTCTAGTAAACTCTTCCAAAATATCATTATGATGAATAAGGCATAACTGTGGTATTGTAGGTTTTAGTTGCTTGTTTACACTAAGTGACATAGCCATTCTTACTCTTACAAAGCTCTTCCAAAATATCATAACAATGATAAGAAATAGCTGTGGTGTCTTAGATTTTAATTGTATTTGCTTTCAGTTTTACGTTTATGTTCAATTGCATTTGATAATACAGCCAGGACTGTTTTACAAACTCTTCCAAAATATCATTCATCATGAACAAGATGGGCTGTAGAATTCCATAGACTAGTTGCATGTTAATTTAGTTAGAGCACTCCGGAGGTAGATTACATTTAGTTCATTTCATTTCATTTTTAAGTTTGATAGAAGATCCTCATTGCATTAAAATTAATCTTTTTCACAAGCTCTTCCAACAAATCTCGAACTAAATGAATCAGATTAAGTTATAATGTCTTGAGTTACATTTCATGTTCATTTGCAAGCTAGGATATCCATAGATTAGAATGTTCTGTTCCCAAAAACAATAAGAAAAACACATACAACGAAGTAAGGAAGAGGTCACTTAAGCACATATAGTGCACCACACTTCATCAGTTTACTAGCCCTGGTTGATAATTTATGTTAGCAATTTAGGACGCTAAATTGACTACACATTTTGGCGTCGTTGCCGAGGAAGTGTAATTAGGAGACCTTATTTCTTACATCTAAAAAAAATTAATAATTCTTGAGTATGCTCTCCTCCTGCATTTTGTGTGATCTGGAGGATCAGAAAAGGGATTGTTATGTAAAAAAAAAAATTAATAATTCTTGAGTATGCTCTCCTCCTACACTTTGTGTGATCTGGAGGATCAGAAAAAGAATTGTTATGTAAAAAAAAAAAGGGAGACAATATAAACTTCATCATTTCAATTGATTCAATAAAAAAAAATATATAATAATTTAAAAAAAAAAAAATGAAAAAAATTCCAATACATTGTTTTGTTTAATGAAATATATATGTGTATTTTTAAATTTTTGAAAATATAACATACATAATTTTATTAAACAAATCAATTATAAAAATAAAAATAAATAAAAAATATAAAAAATAAAAAAATCAATAAATCATTTTGTTTAGTAAAACATATACGTATATTTTTAATTTTTGAAAATATAACATATGAAGTTTTATTAACAAAACAAATTAAAAAAAAAAACAAATCAATAAACAACCAAACATAAACAAAAACCAATGAAATGGCCATGGCATTTTGAAAAAAAAAATTGAACAATAAAACAAACGCCAAAGTTTCTCCTGTAGAAAATAACACATCTTCAATCTGCAAAATTTCAAGTCATTTGAAATAGCCAAACTGCTTCTTTCGATTCGCATATGCACAGGCCTCTAAACCAATGGATCCAAGTCTCTCCACGCATCAAACAAAACATTAAAGCAACAATTCTCTAAGCTACAGCACAGCACGCCAAGGCATTCACACATAGACACAGATGATGAACGCACAAGATTGTTGATGCTTTGATTCTGCAAAACAAACCCTGCATTTTGAACCATTTTCAATCAAATCCTATTGGAACAACTTAGTTCAACGCCCGCTATCTCAAGGCAACAAGAGTGGTTGTTCACGCTTACAGGCTTTATTGGAGACCGTTATTCTTAGAAGGACCAAAGATATGAAAATCAATGGGCAGTGCTTAGTGGAACTTCTACCTAAATGCGTGCAGATCCATCCAATAGAACTGTCTCACGAGGAGCGTGAACTCTACAATAGCATGGAAACAAAAGGTAGAAAAGCGGTTCAAAACTTCATTAATTTAGGGACGTGGAGCTCTAGCAGAGAAAATTTTCCAAATTAATTTTTTTAATGTGTCTTCACATATTTGAATAACATTCAAGCCTTCAGTTTTCTTCACCGTAGTCCTTCACAACAACACAAGAGCACCCAACCACCTTCCGAGCTTTACCCTCTGAGTCAATCTTGGAAAGTCCTGCCCATTCACCCAGCTTCTTTGCGCTGGGAACAGAAATCAAGTTCACATTGTGCTCAGCACACAATGATTGGACTAATTTTGTGAAATCAGGTTGGCTGCAATTCTCTGCAAGAACACACAACTGAGTTGCGTGTTTCTCAATAGCTTTGGCACCTTCATGAAGACCCCTAGCAAGACCATCATGGGCCAATGATTTTTTCAATACAAGCTGCAAAACAGTCAAGATGTCCATAGGTTCTCCCAATACATCAACGCTGGAAGAAGTTGATTTTGTTACAGCGATTCAGAAAACGCAACTGCTATTTGACACGTCAATTTGAAACGAATTTTCTGATCGATTGAGGATGAATTTAAAAAATCCACGACATGGGTTTTTTCGCCAACAAGGTCAATTAGATAACCCAAAAATCGTTTTACGAAATTCGTGGCGTTCTGGGAGAATTTCTCGGTTCTTTGAAGCCCATTTTTGCTTGCCGCGTGAGGAAAAAACGGTTTTGTACAGTGGAGAGTTTGAGAACGGCACTCTGCATTGATTTCAACCATGATTCGGTTTTCCTGATCTCCAGGAAGAAGAATCTAAATTGAAAACAAATTCTATTGAAGCCAATAAACAACCTTGAGCAACGTGGATTCTTGTAACTTGGATGATTCACCGCAAGGAGAACGTAGTCTTGTTTGTGATGATGCTCTTCACCACTTGTATAAAACTAGAGAACTAGACTATATGGCCTACATTGTATTGCGGATGTTTGAGAACACGAAGGTAGCACAAAATGATCCACGGAGGTTCTGTATTGAACTGACATATAGTCGCGGTGCAGATCTCAGTCCTCTTGAGGCTTCACCACATTATCGAGATCATACACTTCCTATTATGGGTCCAAAGAGATTGCAGGAAGCAGACTCTTGTCTAACACTTGACATGCTAGAAAATATGATGCGTCCATTTGCAATGCCAGCCGAAGACTTCCCTCCTGCAGCGACTCCACAACATTTTTCAGGCTTGTTTACAAAGAGTGGTGGAGTTTTAGAACGTATTTCCAATCTGTGGCCCAAATCTTGACTCATACTCGCTATGATCTGATTTTAAAATGTAACTCCACGAGGTAGCACAATGCAAACCCATGTTTTTCGGCCATTTTATTTAGAACTGTGTTTCAAAATATATGTATATATATATATATATATATATATTTCTTTTTTTTCAATTTTGTTATTAAAAAAAAAAAAAAAATTGCATTTCTCTTTTTCAATTTTGTTCTGATTAAAAAAAAAAAAAAAAAAAGGTAATAATTTTGAATCAATGAAATGAATAAGTTATTTACTCACTTTTCTGAAGGTATTGATTAATTTTGGACTGATGATGAAAGATGAATAGCTAACATTTTATTCAAGATTTTTGGCTACAGAAACCGTCGACATTCTACAGCGAAAGTCCAATTCCGCAGCTGTTCTCCAATTCCGCAGCAGAAAAACCTCATTGTTCAAATCAGCCTAACTTTCTCATACAAAATCAAATTTTGATGATTTAAGTATTGTTGGAAAGGTCTCAACAAGATCTGCATAGTGAGAAATCCATCATTAAAGTTTGAAAAGACAAATAATGAAATAAATTGCTGAAAAGAAGCAACATTCAACTTGAGGCACTAATTCCAAAATAGGTATAAATTCTTTTGATTTTTTCCTTTGAGAACTTGTTTCATTAATACAAATTCTTAGTTTTGTGTGTAAATATCATAACTAGAGAGATTGATCACCTCTCTCCTTTGATAATCTTACATTCCATTGTAGAAGAAGTATTAGTTTTTTTGCAGGTTCCAGGAGGAAGGACAAATGACTACAAGAGAATGGTTTCTTTCTAAGAGACCAATTTGTTTCATAAGAGGATGATCAGCAACAAAGAGGAAATATGTTGATGCAAAATCAGATCCAAACACTTGAAAAACTTTCAGATACTATTGTCTCCATCACATCCATACCTCATAATAAACCATTCACCTCATTTCACTTCATGTTTTCCATTTACATTCACATCCACTTTCCATTTCTTTTTGTCCATTCATAACCCACAAATAAAAGCAAGAGGCTCATTCACATGCTTATTGTCCATTGCCATTTCTACTCTCCATTTCCATCTTCCATTTTCATCTTCCATTTCTTGTCATTTTCATTTCGCAAATAAGCCCTGCTTCAATGCAAATTATTGAGTCCATAGTCCTTTGAGTCTAAGTTCTTTGTAAAAACACCTTGAGGCTTGCATGCCTTAATGGCAAGTTCTCATGCTGAAAAACAATGGGAATACATTAATGTCCCTTGTTCGTCAGATCTTCTAGGTGACTCGACATCGACAAAATCATTCGTACCTAGCAAGATGTGTTTGGGCATCTTGACTCTCATTGTCATCAATGGTGAGAGTTCTCATGTTGACTAGTGGCATCCATTAATGGCCACTAAGTCAATAATTTCCTACTATGTTCGACATCAAAACATCTTTTCACATAGTAGGAATTGTGCCAATGAGTTTTGAAGACATGAAGACTATTATTTTCAGCATTTTGGAGCAGATTCAGCAAGTTTTAGTAGGAGCAATAAAAAGTCATCTTATCTCTTTATCCATGACTCCTCTTGTTCAGCCACTTGAAGAAGAATATGATCAGAATTTTGCAACCACCACACATACACAACTCATCCACATTTAAGGTAAGTGAAGGTATGTTGTTTTCTAATTTTTAGTCATGTAATTCATTAGAATGCTAAAATTGTAACTTTGGAAAAATTCTTCACTCCCTTTTTCACATTTTCATATCTTTAGTTGGGGGGGAAAGGACATCATTTCATATCCACATGTCATATACTATCACACATTTTCATTTCATTTCCACCCACATACTTCCCAACTAGCTATTGTTGCAACATGATCCAAAATATTATATGTGATCCCGGTGGATATTGGTGGCACCTACCTATTCCACTTGGCCCCCCACCATTGTCTAAAGGGAGACTTTTTGTTCGGCGCAACACTATTTTTCATTTTTAGCGAGTTTTCGGGTCACGAACTTCTAGAGCCGTTTTGAGGCCCTAAACAACGTTTTTGGGCATCGTGTTTTACCAATGAATTTGATCATCAAATTTGTCCGAGAAATTTGTAGTCCTCGGATAGAGCTTTCTAATGATGTATCATGTGTGTCAAACGGAGATAGTATGCCAAAGTTACGTCCCTGGGAAGTTGAAACACCAATTTACCCAAACGGGGCCCATAGTTTTGGCGCTTCATCTCCTAGGGTTAGGTTTTTGGGATGTTTAGGGTTCTCCATTGTTTCTCAAAAATAAATAGGCCCTCGCGCCTCATTGTAAAGCAGTTCAGAGGTCTGTAGCCACCACATCTCTTCTCAGAGATAGCTACCAGTACCCTAGCTAGTTTTATTTCCATTGTCTGTAAGCAAATTTCAGTTCTTTGATATTAATGAAATGAAGTGTTATTTCCGCTGCATCTCTGTATTTATGGTTATGTGTTTATTCTATTGTGTTCCTGCATAAATCTGGATCAGTGGTATCAGAGCGGTCTGCTTTTTCTCGATCCTTCTTTGCATGTCCCCAACGAGGTCGGGGTATAAGGAGCTAGGGCTTGATCTGGTGGAACCTTTGCAAGATTAGCCTCGCAAACCTCGACGGACGCCCATGGGGGACGAAAAGAAAGATGAGGGAGCAGGAGATCCTATCAAAATATTGCTCGAGGAGGCCCTCGAAAAACAAGGAACACAATGATGGATAACTTTGCCCAAATCATTCAATGGCTGCCCACCGGTGGCGCATCTGCATCCAGCAGCCACTCTGGAGGTGCGACTCCTTTTAAGGTACAAGTAAATTTTGACATTCCCATATTTGAGGGTCAAATAGACGCAGATGCCGTAGATAGATGGTTGAATCTATTAGAAGGATATTTCTATGTTCATGACTTTTCAGACCGGGAGAAGATTATTTTTGCACTCCTCAAAGCCACCCCCCATGTTAAGGACTGGTGGGAAACCTACTGTGAGAACAAGGACCAGACAGAACCCTCTCTGTTCTCGTCCGTACCAACTTGGAATTCTTTCCGAGACGCCGTCAAGGAACAATACTATCCCGTGGGGAGCTATGAGGACAAGTACATACAATGGACCACGCTGCGACAACAAAGGGATCAAGATGTGCACGAGCTGACGAATCTGTTCCATACCCTGCGCACAAAGTTGGGTATCAAAGATTCAAAGAAACATTTGGTGCTAAAGTATCGCAGCTGTCTGCACAGATACATTCAGGAGGAAATGGAGTTCCTCGACATCTCCTCGCTTGGTACGGCATACCGGTATGCTGCCAAGATTGAGCAGGAATTCAAACAGAAGAAGCGAGACTTTGGATCTGTGAATCAAAAGCAAGGAAAAGGTGCTTCCAAACCGCAGAACAAAGGACAGAGCATGGCGGCTAAAGACAACCAGTCAAAGCCACAAGAAAAGAACAACACCGTAAAGCCAAAGAAGGACACGGGAAAGTGGTGTGAGTTCCATAAGAGCTCCACTCACAACACAAGTGAGTGTCGGGCCAAGCAGTCGCTAGTGGCCGAGATGAGGGCTTCTGAGTCGGATGCATGCTCCGACTCCGAATCAGAACCTAAAAAGGGGAATGAAAAAGGGAAATAGATTATTGATGCGGAGCCCAACGCCACTGTTGCCACTACAAAGGTCCAGAAGGAGGAACCGGAAGATCCAGAGGAGGAGGAACGTCTCTTCCACTCCCGGATGTGGGTAAAGGGCTCCCCTGTACAGTTCATTGTCGACAATGGGAGCCAAAAGAACCTCATTTCAGCAGACGCCGTGAAGCGGTTGGGCTTGCCGACCACAGCTCACCCACATCCATACACCATCGGGTGGCTTCACCAAGGACGAGATCTCCGCGTCAGCCAGCAGTGCCGCCTTCCCTATAGCATCGAGCCCTTCACGGATGAGGTATTATGTGACGTTGCTCCTATTGATGTTTCTGATGTATTATTAGGACAACCATACTTGTGGAAGCGTCATGCTGTGTATGAGTCTCGACCTCGTGTTGTTATTGTTACTTTGGGAAATAAGTTGTACAGGATACCAGAGGTACCACCTCCTGCCGCTATCTCTTTGGTTACTGCAAAACAATGTAGTAAGCTCATTTCCCAAACCAGGAAATTCGTTTTTCTGATGATCCGCCCCCGGGGCAAGAAGAAGACTGTGGCCACGACCTCCAGACAGGGCTCCTCTGCACAACAACAACAAATGGATAAGGTTGTGGAGGAGTACGGGGACATATTCACCTCACCCACAGGGGTTCCTCTGCACTGTCAGGTCAAGCACCTGATTGATCTGACCCCTGGTGCGCCGCTACCTAATGGACCGATCTATCGGCGCTCTGTTCTAGAGAATGATGAAATCAAGAGGCAGATTCAGGAGCTGTTGCAGAAAGGTCACATCGGACCAAGTTCATCGCCCTGTGGGAGCCCGATCGTGTTGGTACAGAAGAAGGATGGGACGTGGAGACTCTGTATTGACTATCGGGCGCTGAACAAGATCACTATCCGGAATAGGTACCCAATCCCATGGATTGATGACCTTCTGGACCAACTCCAAGGTGCAAAATATTTCAGTAAGATCGACCTGAAGTTTGGGTATCACCAGGTACCAATTGAACCCTCTGATGTGTGGAAGACTGCCTTCAAAGCTAAGGAAGGCCTTTTTGAATGGCTGGTCATGCCTTTCGGGTTTACGAATGCTCCCGCAACCTTCATGAGGATGATGGACGACATCTTGCGGCCATTCACCAACTCATTCGTAGTGGTGTACTTGGATGACATTCTGATCTTCAGCAAGACTTGGGAAGAGCACCTTCATCACATCCAACAAGTCCTCCAAACACTGCGGCAACACAAGTTGTGTGCCAATTTGGAGAAGTGCACGTTTGGCATGACCCAGGTTCAATATCTGGGATACATTATTGATGAAAAAGGGGTGCATGTGGATCCAGCCAAGATCCAAGTCATTCGGGATTGGCCAGCCCCGACTACTATAACAGAGCTTCGCAGCTTTCTGGGTCTTGCTAATTTCTACCGTAGATTCTTGTTGGGATTCTCTCATATCACTTGGCCCTTGAGTCAAGTCACCAAAGGAGGAGCGAGAGCAAAATTCTTTTGGTCGGAACCTCAACAGAAGGCGTTCAAAGAATTGAAAAATCGCCTCTGTTCTGCCCCAGTGCTCACCTTACCAGACTTGTAGCAGCCATTTGAGATCGAGACAGATGCCTCTGACTATGCTATTGGGGTAGTTCTTACTCAACAGGGACATCCAGTGGCATATCACAGTGAGACATTGTCTGAGATAGTTTGCAAGTATCCCACCTATGACAAAGAAATGTATTCCATTGTGCAAGCATGTCGGCAATGGAAGCATTACATTTTGGGAAAGGAAACAATCATCCACACAGACCACAGGCCCCTGCAGTTCATACAGACACAAGGGAAGTTGCAGAATGATCGCCATCAGAAGTGGTCCACATATCTGCAACAGTTTCATTTGAACATCAAGGACAAGAAGGGTAGCACCAATAATGTTGCAGACTGCCTCAGCCGACCACCGATCGTGGCGCTCACCACCGTGCTCAACTCTTGTGGGCACGAGACTTCTGATTGGCCGCTTCTCTATGAGAGTGACCCAGAATTCGGCCACACTTACAAGGCACTCTTGGGGGGCACGCAAGTTTCAAATTTTCACCTCCAAGATGCACTTTTATGTCACCTGGGACACCTTTGTGTTCCTTCAAGCGAGCGTGCCAAGATGATATGGGAAGCACACTACAGTCGAGTCGCTGGGCATTTCGGGGTCGAGAAAACAGTAGCAATACTACCGAAGTATTTCTATTGGCCGAACCTTCGAAAGGATGTCGAGAAGCACATCAGATCCTGCACTGCTTGTGCCATTGCCAAACCGACCATCAAGAAGCAAGGCCTATATAATCCACTACCTACCCCTAGTCGACCGTGGGAATCCATCTCCATGGATTACATGTCGGGCCTGCCCTCTACTAAGAATGGCAATGACTGTGTTTTCATGGTCGTTGACAGATTCTCGAAGATGGCCATTATGGCAGCCTGTAAGAAGAATATCACAGCAGAAGCTACTGCTAAACTCTTCTTTGAATGAGTATGGGTGCACTTTGGGATCCCACAGTCTATCATATCAGATCGAGATAGCAAGTTCCTCAGCACATTTTGGTCCAGCCTCTGGTCAATGATGGACACAAAGCTCACCAAGTCCACAGCTTTCCATCCCCAAACAGATGGCCAGACAGAGGTCGTCAACGGAATGATTGTACACATTCTGCGCATGTACAATTCAAAGCATCCACGCACATGGGACGAGAGCCTCCCTTATGTACAACATAGTTATAACCGGGCTCTCCACAGTTCAATTGGCCATAGCCCCTTTCAGGTGGGCTTGGGATTCCAGCCACTATGTCCCATTGACGTAGCCATGCCATTTACAGCTGCTCAGGCCGATTCAGCGCACGTCCAGTCTGAAGTTGACAAAGCAAGTAGCTTCATCGAGCGCATTCAACACATCCGCCAACAGGTTCATGATATATTGGACAGAGCTAATGCGAAGTACAAGTAGCGCCATGATCAACACCGGGTGCCACACAACTTCCAGGTGGGCGATAAAGTATGGCTGCATTTGCAAGAAGGAGCGCCTCACTGGACCTCACCGCAAGCTTCGCCCGCTCCGATACGGGCCGTACACCATCACCAAGGCTGTAGGGAACAATGATTTTGAGCTTAGTATTCCACCATTCCTTGGTCTGCACCCAGTCTTCAATGTGGATCGCCTTCGTCCTTACTTCCCACCTCTACTGGACACTTCGGACATTGCAGAACAACTCACACCAACAGAATTAAACCCAGACTGCATGGAACAGGCCACCACAGATTGTATCATGGACATGCAAATTAAGAACACTCGCCAACAGAGGATCCAACTGTATCGGGTTGTCAAAGCTGGCCAACTCCTGCACCAAGGAAAGTGGTTCACCAGGGACCAAGTTCAGCAGAAATTTCCTCATCTCATGGAGGAACTTAACGCAATGGGGACCATTGTTTCCTAAGGGGGGAGGAATGATCCAGGTGGATATTGGTGGCCACCCACCTATTCCACTTGGCCCCCCACCATTGTCTCTTTCAGTTTTTCAGTTTCGGCATAACTTACTATTTTTAGCAGTTTTTCGGGTCCTGAACTTCCGGAGCCATTTTGAGGCCCTAAACGACGTTTTTTGGGCATCGTTTTACCAACGAATTTGATCATCAAATTCGTCCGAAAAGTTTTAGTCCTCAAATAGAGCTTTCTAATGATGTATCATGTGCGTCAAACAGAGATAGTATGCCAAAGTTATGTCCCTGGGAAGTTGAAACACCAATTTACCCAAACGGGGCCCATAGTTTTGGTGCTTCATCTCCTATTGTTAGGTTTTTGGATGTTTGGAGTTTTCCATTGTTTCTCAATAATAAATAGGCCCTCAAGCCTCATTGTAACGCAGTTTAGAGGCCTGTAGCCGCCACATCTCTTCTCAGAGATAGCTACCAGTGCCCTAGCTAGTTTTATTTCCATTATGTATGTAAGCAAATTTCAGTTCTTTGATATTAATGAAATGAAGCGTTATTTCCGCTGCATCTATGTATTTATGGTTATGTGTTTATTCTGTTGCGTTCCTGCAGAAATCCGGATCAATATGTCTTTCAAATGATCAATTCATTGATGAAGTAATTGATTCTAAATGTTTTCATGAACTTTGATGCAACAAAGAAAATAAAGCATTGTTACATAAGAACCATTGCTAAAAAAAAAAACAAAAAAAAAATTGGTTGTCACACAAGAACCAACCATTAAAAAATGTTGCAATCAAATGTATTATACTTTGCCAAAAAGAAAATATCAAGAAGCAAAGTTTGGAACGAATCTATATGAGTCAAAACTCATAAAAGATCAACTCATGGACAAATGAATCATTGCAATAGTTGCATGAGGACATGCAACAACTTCAATTGGGGGGTATGTTGAGTCTCAAAAGTGTTTTCCATATTCATACATATTTCCATTATGTCATAACCATTTAGCTCTTATTTCATAGCCATTTGACCCAAAACCCTACATCAAGTAACCATTTTCATAAATATATGGGTTAGGATCCTTGTCTTCCAAAGTTATTTATTTTATGTATTTAAAGTGAATTTATGATTAGAAACTAGAAAATTAACATAGTTTCATATATCTATATGTGTTATGAGTTTTGTGACATGTGTAGGTCAAAAAGGAGACTTCTAGAAGACCCTTATGTGGCACTCTAAGGCCAAATTCGAATTTGGTTGGAGAATATTATGGGATCAAGAGGATATGTGTCTCATTTCCTTGTTGTATTGAAACTCTAAGAGGATATGTGTCTCATTTCTTAGTTGTGTTGAAACTCTAGAAAGGCATGTGTCTTATCATTTCCTATTTTGATTGTAACTCTAGAGATGGAGGGAGAGATTCATGGACTCCCATTAATGAGATAACTCCTCATATTTTGTATAAATAGGAGAAGCTTTCTCCTATCATGAGTAATGAAAAAGTAGTGAAAAATAGGAGAAGGAGAGAAAGGAATAGAGAGTCTTTTGTAACAAAGTTTAAGATGGAATGGGATGTAGATTTGTGAGTTTTTCAATAGAGAAATTCAGTTCTTTGATGCTGTTTTGATTACAACTTTAAGGAGCTGAAGGATTTCACCAAATTGGTAGCAGAGGGCCCCTGCTATCCAAGGAGGCTTCTACATGTTTTCTAGATAAGTAGCTTTTAATTATGTGTTGTTAGCTTTTAATTCATGTCTTGCATTATTTGTTTAGCTAACAGATCCTCATGATGTTATAGTTAATCCTTTCTTAAAAGCTCTTCCAACATATCTTTATTCATGAAATGGATTTAATTGTGACATCTTGAGTTACCAGCACTTTAGTTTTTAGATTAGAAGATCCTCATTATCTTACAACCATTCTTTTTCTTAAACGCTCTTCCAACATATCAATATTAGATGAAAAAGATTTGGTTGTATTATGTTGAGTTAATTAGCATTTTCTATTTTGCAATTAGATTAAAAGATCATCATTATCTTACAACCATTCTTTTTCTTAAAAAGCTCTTCCAACATATCATTATTAGATGAAAAAGATTTGGTTGTATTATGTTGAGTTAATTAGCATTTTTAGTTGCAATTCCTTTCGTTAATTATCATAGTTAGACTTACTCTAATAAAATCTTCCAAAATATCATTATGATAAATAAGGCATAACTGTGGTATTGTAGGTTTTAGTTGCTTGTTTACACTAAGTGGCATAGCCATTCTTACTCTTACAAAGCTCTTCCAAAATATCATAACAATGAGTAAGAAATAGTTGTGGTGTCTTAGATTTTAATTGTATTTGCTTTCGGTTTTACGTTTATGTTCAATTGCATTGGATAATACAGTTAGGACTGTTTTACAAACTCTTCCAAAATATCATTCATCATGAACAAGATGGGCTATATAATTCCATAGACTAGTTGCATGTTAATTTAGTTAGAGCACTCCGGAGGTAGATTACATTTAGTTCATTTCATTTCATTTTTAAGTTTGATAGAAGATCCTCATTGCATTAAAATTAATCTTTTTCACAAGCTCTTCCAACAAATCTCAAACTAAATGAATCAGATTAAGTTGTAATGTCTTGAGTTACATTTCATGTTCATTTGCAAGCTAGGATATCCATAAATTAGACTGTTCTGTTCCCAAAAACAATAAGAAAAACACATACAATGAAGTAAGGAAGAGGTCACTTAAGCACATATAGTGCACCACACTTCATCAGTTTACTAGCCCTGGTTGATAATTTATGTTAGCAATTTAGGACGCTAACCGACTACACAATTATATAGATGATATTTGTGTCCAAATTTCTCATTCTTTGGTTGGTTGTCAGTTTGAAGATAGGTTGGACCCTGTGTGGATCACACATGATTCCCATGTGGAATCTGTCCATCCCCTTGTGGAAGGTTCACATCATCACACCTTTTCCACAAGTCCATAGTCAGGAATGTGTGGCATTGCCACATCACTAACCTCCCCATCCCCCAACGGTCTTGTCCCTCTGTCATTTCCATGTTATAATAATATTGGCCTATGGGGCCCTATATAACATCTATCACGCAAATTTATGCATCTAAACATGTACCCCTTAATTGATCAATGGCCTTCATATAGCAAGAGAACTACGGTCGAGATTAAATGAGGACCCCCCTCCTCTTCAGGGGGTGTTCCATTGTCATGGTTTTTCTTCTGGTTCAATGTCCAAGATTGAACGGTTGACCTTCGAACAGGCCAAATAGATGGTCTGAGGCGGGCATACCCCCACAAGGTATGGAGAGGAAGGGAGGTCTCTCGGTTAATGTTCAGCCCCTCCTGGAACCATGCCACATCCACTCTCTCCTTGGGACAAGACAACCATGTAGTAGGCCCTGTGGTAGATATCTTGTAGTTACATGCAATTTGACCTTTGACTAGGAAAAATAGATGTTATGAGGCGGGCGTACCCTAATGCAGTACAGAGAGGAAGGGCGGTCTCTCAGTTAACGTTCAGACCCTCCTGGAACCATGCCACATCCACCCTCTCTTATTTCATATGCCTCAACCTATACAAGGTATGACAAATCCTCCCTTAACATTCTTCCCAACTTTCCATGTCTTGTTATGCAGCTTTGACCCTGACCAATTTCTTTCCCCTACCAATGTTTCATTTATACCAACCAATATAAATTCCAAGCTTCGATACCAACTGCAGCCCTGTCGTTGTATTCAGGTTGGGTCGGGTTGTGTGAGGGCACCCAAGGAAATGCGTTCGGGCAGGTCGAGCTTGGTCGTGTTGTGTGAGGGCACCCAAGGAAACACGTTCGGGTGGGTCGGGTCGGGTCGTGTCGTGTGAGGGCGCCTAAGGATACGCGTTTAGGAGGGTTGGTTCGGGTCGGGTCGTGTGAGGGCAGTCGCAGGGTCGGGTTGTGTGAGGGCGGTCGTATAGAAATGCTAAGTTGTGATCGCCTGTGTGCCTTGTGCACATTCGTTTGACCTGTTTGTTGTTTTCTCCCTTATGCCTTCATTCGGGAAAGTCAGGTTGTGCCATGTGAGGGCACCCAAGGAAATGCATTTAGGGCGAGTCGGGTCGGGTTGGGTCATGTGAGTACACCCAAGGAAACGCGTTTGGGTCAGGTTGTGTCGTGTGAGGGTGCCCAAGGAAATGCGTTCGATTCGGGTCGTGTGAGGGAGGCCGTATAAAAAATAATAAGTTATGACCGCCTATGTGTCTTATGCACGTTCATGTGACCCATTTGTCATTTTCTCCATTGTGCCTTCATTCGGGCGAGTCGGGTCGGGTTGGGCCGTGTGAGGGCACCCAAGGAAACGCGTTCGAGTCAGGCCGGGTCGGGTCGAGTCGTGCCATGTGAGGGCACCCAAGGAAATGCGTTCGAGTCAGGTCGGGTCATGTGAGGGAGACCATATAAAAAATTATAAGTTTTGATCGCCCATGTGCCTTGTGCACGTTCGTGCGACCCGTTTTCCGTTAGCTCCCTTTCGCCTTCGTTCGGGTGGGTCGATTCATGCCGTGTGAGGGCGCCCAAGGAAATGCGTTCGGGTCGGGTCGGGTCATGTGAGGGTGGCTGTTATAACTCATAATTTTGTGAGTCATTACTTGACATGGTCATACAATTCACTCCTCAAAAGAGTAAGTTCACTCCTAAGTTTCAAGACCACCCTCATTTCATCTTAAAATCGCCTCCATATAGGTCACATCATGTCTCATCAGTCATAATTTGGTGTTACTTTTCATTTCCCAAGAATTTAAATCTGAAAAGGTAATTTTAGCCAAGAATCCCTACTTTCGTAGCGAATTCAGTGTAAAATAGGCAGAAAACGCTACGAAACTGCTGAAAGTTTCGTAGTGAATATGAAGCATTTCTATGTTTTCTGACTTTGAGAAGTCAAATTCAAGGGCGGTTTCTAGGAAAACAGAGAATTTTTTTAAGAAAGTGAGAGAGGTTATTTTCAAGAAAATATCAAATAATTCTTTCACTTTTCTCAAAGGTGCTACAAATTGGGAGATACAGGGATGTCTTTCAACCCTATTTTTAGAATGCAGAATTTTCCTGTTTTATCCATGTTTTTAGAATGCAGATTCTGGACAGATGGAGATGTGTTTCAAAACACTAGGAGAGGCTTTTCTTCAAGACATATTTACCTAAAAAAACCTCATTCAGTTTTTCAATATATATCAAGGATAGGGAGAAAAGAGCTCATCTATGAACCCTATGTTTTGAGAAAAAACAAAGTCATTTTAGTAATGAAAAAACTTGCTAAAGGTGAAAAGGATGTTTTTTTTGAAGAAGAAACACCTCAAGACTCTTAGGCTGAGTTGGTTTATGTTTTTAAAGTTCAATGGAATGTTTAAAATCAAATTTTTACAGCTTTAAGGTTCCTTTTTGAAACAAGGAAAAAATATGGAAAAACCACAGTTTTCAGCAGTTTTGTAGCGTGCCTGGGCTTGAAGAACAACAAAATGCTACAAAACTACTGTAGCTTTCCTTTTTGAATTTTGAATTGATTTTTGGAGCTCCCAAGGGATGAAAATGGTATGGAATATGCATTAAGTCATAATGAACATCATGCAAAAATAAATGATTAGAAATGATGATGACAAAAGGCATTTTTGCAGCGCTACAAAAGTACGCTACGAAACTGTCTTACTTTCGTAGCGTACTGTTTTGGAGCTTTATAAGAAATTTTTTGGGAATTTTTGAACAAATATATACTATAAAAGTGTTAAAATACTATGATAGTAGTTATTCAAGACTTAAAGACCATGAAATGAAGACAAACTACCAGCTAAACCATTCGTTGAAGATGAAGACCAGTTTTCCTAAAAAACGGGGTTTATTTCCAGTTTTAGAGGAGGTCAATTAAAATGTCATGTAGTGATGAGTCCCATCACACCATATTCGAATATGTGAAACCATATTTTTCAAAATGTAATTGTTTTAAGGAGATAAGGTTGTTAATTTAATAATGAACAGTTTGAGTCCTATTAGGAAAAGGACTGTCAAGTAGGATAGTTGTCATTTTCTCATTAAATAGATGTTTTATGGTTATGCAAGGTATCATTAGGAAAAAATTCGATGAATCTAGCCAGGAGGCAGATCATCTCATCATGTAAAAAGTCTATTAAAGGGCAGAGAGTAGAATTTGTCAAGGGTTGGAGACTTTTTGGCAAAACTGCAGCTTTATGTAATAGATTGTTTTCAGTAATACAGAGACTTGTTTCTTGAACAACCTGAGATTTTGATTGATTTTTTAGTGCATATCTTATATATATATTTTATGTGTACCATTTGCAGTGTTTTTCATCTTTAATACTCATAATTCATTCATGTAATTCTCTGACTTCCTTTATAGATGAATTGACTGTGTTATTTCTTGTTTCATGTGTGTGAACTTATGCTAAAAACTCTTACCTGTCTCAGCTTCCATGTCAAGTGAACTATCTACTGAATTATTGCTTTGTTGACCCCATAAGCCCAATTTTTGCATACTGATGTTATTTTCAACCTACACTTATCACAAAGAGGTTGTGTTTCCAAGTAGATTTAGCCATCTAAATCTATCTTTATCAAATATCATTAACCCTTTGAGAGATCCCTCTCAGACTGAAGAGGCTAAGCTTCAGTAAAAATCTAGTTTGAAATAGTTACTCCAAATTGACCATTGAAGCAGCCCAAGAGTACTCAATTTTGTGATAACAGTGGCCATATAAGAAATTCTAAGTTGTGACTGCCTGTGTGCCTTGTGCACGTTCGTGCGACTTGTTTTCCATTTGGTGCTTATTTGTGCCTTGTTTTGGGCGGGTCGGGTCGTGCTATGTGAGGGCTCCCAAGGAAACGCATTCGGGTCGGGTCGTGTGAGAGAGGCCATATAAAAAATGCTAAGTTGTGACCACCCGTGTCCCTTAATTATGTGCACGTTCGTGTGACCTATTTTCTGTTTTCTCCCTTGTGCCTTAGTTTGGGCGGGTCGGGTCATGTCGTGTGAGGATGCCCAAGGAAACGAGTTCAAGTCAGGTTCAGGTCGGGTCGGGTCATGTGTGTGGAAAGTTGTAAATTTTACATATTAAATCATTTACACACACCTTAATATCTTATTTATTTATTTTCAATTTTTAAATTAATACTTTATATATTTATTATTTTTAAATATTATTATTTACATCTAATTTTTTATTTTTAATTTTGATTCCAATTGCCGCCTAAAAAAGTTTCACCCTTCACCCAACCTCCCTATTCCCACATGTACCCTTCGAATCACTATTCCAAACATAGACTCAATTTGAACCCGACTCGACCCTGCTGAAATGCCCGACGCCCTGCGGAACCCGACTCGCCCTGAACACTGAATGATAAACGCTAAACGGTGAATGTTGAACGCTAAAAGCTGAATGCTGAACGTTGAACCCTGAATAGTGAACATTGAAATATGAAGCCTTTTTTTCCCGTCTAGTGGTCTCTTTCTACTTTGGTTTAAAATATTCAGCTGGTGAATTTTGCTTGCTTCCCTAATCCTCAACAACTGATTGATCTGCTGATAATCCATGGTTGTAGGCTTTCAACCGATCCTGCAAGTTGGTATCTAATTCATCATCCTCATCACTTTCCACTTCCATTTGATTTTTCGCAACCCCTTTCTTGCCGCCTCCACACTTAGGTTTAGTAATTTCATTATGTGCATTAGTTGTAGTAATAGAGGTAGTCGATGCCTGATTGTTGGTGGTTGATTGAGAATCTGTTTTTTCAGCAGTTACAAATTTTTTGATATTTTTTCTCTGGTTTTTTCCTACTTGTCTGAAGGTTATGGCAGCATCATTTCCCATGTTTCTTAACTCATATTCATCATCCTTGGCCTCCTACAGTTCTTGAGCATCGAAATCCTTTGTAAAGGCATCTAGGTCTTTGTACCATAGAGACTTGGTTGTTGCATTTTTAATCTCCTCAACATCTTCCTCAAGCTTATCTCGTTCAACACATAATTGTTGGACTTTTTCTAAAGTTAATGTTCCTATTACCATGGATAGAAGATACTCATAATCTGCAGCACTAACACCCTTTAATGTCTCAATGTTGTCTTCAGGAGACCCTTCATCATCTGCTATTTCCCCTTTCCCTTCTTGGGGAATGGAGTGAAACATTTGCTCTTCAATTCAAGCAAAAACTCTCCACATTTCCTGTTGTTCACTATGATTTCTCCATTCATAACTCCCAGGATGAATCTGACTTTATTGTCCAATTTCAGCAAATCAAGATGAAGGTTGTCCAATTAGACTTTATTTCTATTTTCATAGAATTCAAGACAGATATGATAGAATTCCTCCATAAATTTCTCAGGGGTCTCATATTTATGAATGGCTCTTTAATCTTATCATTCTCAGTCATCAATGCTTCCAGAAATTCCTTGTAATCCCGAGTCCACTTGCGAACATGTAACTTTGTAATTTTTAATGTTGTCTCATTAATTTCCTCTATGATGCCACTAATCATGTAAGACACACAATTATCCTTTACAGCTATTTGTTCAGTTGTACCCTTAAAACCCTTGTACCAAGGTTCCAAGCCAATGGTGTAATGTCTAGTGCTCTTGGATGTTGATATGTCCCTTTATCCTAGCCAATCAATATATCATAATAAAGTGATAAAATAGACCAATATCGTAGTATAGGCTCAGATCATGTGGGACAACCTCATGGTATGGTACAAAAAAGTAAGGTTATGGTCACTCTAAATAAGGTTTTTCTCCTGCCCAATAAGCCTCTACATGCCCGCCCTATCATGAATAGCAAGAAATGGAGCCCAAACCCTATCTTCCAGTCTGTCAGCCTGTCATGCGCCATTAATCTCCCTATCATTAAGTATGTAAGTAATGCGCTATTGATCGGGGTTGGTTTCATCATCATAATCGCATTTGATCGGGGTTGTTTTCATATGTTCTATATTTTTGGAATAAAGCTTGAAATGTGTGTTGAAATATAGTTTATATGAGTATATTTTTTCCCTAAAATACATTTTCTCATATTGGTATTTTATAAAAAGTACATTTCAGTGTTACTCTAGTGTATACTACAATGTCCATATTCATCATACAGGTTAAGGATAGAGTAATAGCATACAATATTCTACCTAATAAATCATCTTGTATTCCAATATCTAATGTGGTCATAGGTGTAATGTAAGCTCAATACTAAGATATGCTTGTTCCTGTTTTAGCTCAATATCATTGAATACGCTCTTTCCATGTAATGTTCCAAAATTTTAGCCTCTAAGATAAATGGAACATTAGAGTTAGCAGCAGCTCTAGCCGGTGAATAAATGGGTAGAAAAGCCCATAAGTCTCCTAAAGAGGACAAAAACACTCCAAGTGTGAAATGAGACACTCTTTCTAGCTCAATAAGACACCTCCATGTGTGGATAGGGTTAAAATGAAGCTGCTTTGACTAAGTCAACAACGCAGTTTTAGTGGAGGAGGAATCCAAGGATGAATAACACAATTTTGGAGGAAGATGTAACTTGGGTTATAAGTAACCTAATTGAGTGAGGCCAAGGGTAAGAAAACTCATGTCTTGTATAAGGAAGAGGATGGCAGCATTATGGATCATGTTGTAGATTATTATTCTTGCCTGCCAAGAATTGTTGTTGCTTTGCTGCTTAGCAAAGTTGCAGTGATGTTTAGCACTGGGTGTTCCCGGGCGGGAATCCCACCTCTTTCCTTTAAGGAGCTCATTGGGAGAGTTTGAATTCATCTTTCCACATCAGGTTTTTAGGCCAAGCTTCATCCATCTTCATTAGCACAACTTTTCCGGAGATTGTGTAGTGTTGTTGGCTACAGCAGTGGAAGGGATTGGAATCCCGGCTTATGAAGTAGTTTCTCATTGGAGGAAGCTTTCCTTCACTTGAGAGATATGTTTGGAGAGCTCCAGGACTTATTTCAGATCTGTGGTATCATACGACACATTTCTCATACCCTCCCAGTGTTGTTTCTGCTAGGGAGTGCATTATTTTGGAGGCAGTGTTCATTGCATGGTTTGGTGGCTCCGTTGCAGTGTTTCCTTGTGATTGAGAGGTTCATCCTTTCATGGGCGGAAGCCCTTGAGGGTTATACATCATATCAGACATATTTCAGCCTTCTACACTCATGTACTTCAGTTTTGTAGTGGTTATTAAGTGAATTATTGAATTTCCCATTTTGTATGCAGAGTGTTTAATAAGAAACCTTTGCCGGTTTCTTTTGTATTTTGTATAAGGAGCTTAGATCTCTGTTCTTCAGTATTATTTATCAATACATGAGTATATCTATTTTTCTCCTATAATTTTATGTGTAAACCCTCTCTTAGATTGCGCAGTCCCTTGAGCAGCTGCTCCGGCATTTTGTAGTCTTGGGGTTTTAGCACTTTTTGGCAATCCTAGGTGTGGGAGATCTGTTTAACCCACCTAGTTTGATTTTTTTTAGCTCTATTATTGGATTTAGAATGTTTATTGACTAATCTATGGGATCCAAGAGTCCATTTTACTATTTTATTACATTTGTTGCTGGAAATGCGTTTTTAATGCTTGATTTATGAGCAATCCTAAAAAAGGGATATTACATTCCAACTTTGATTAGTGAATAGAGTTGGATTAGCTTAAGCTAAGTAATGTATTCACCCTTATCTCTCTTCTATGATTACCGTGTATTAGTTACAATGATAACAATTATATGGAACTAAAAGCATATTGGTATAAGAGACCATATCGTACCTATGATACCCATCTTAAGCTTAGTAACTATCACTATATCACCTTAGTTAAGCTAGTAGTAAGCTATATTGAATCCATAAGCTTATTTATTTCACTATGTTATTAATACTAATGAATCAAGTCCATTGAATCAGTGACCAAGCTTTATTGATGTAACTACATGTAATAAAATAACACATATTCGTATAAACATGATATCCTTAATACAAGTCTTAGATTACAGAGACCAAGATCTCCATATTCAAGCTAGGCTCCTTTTTATGACATAATGATCTATGTTTCCCTATTTATTTCATACCTTATTAACACTGACCAAAATCATAGTAATAAGTACATAGCCTTACTAGATGTATGCCAACATGTGTATCTAAATCTTAAGTAGAAACACAGTTTGATACCTAATGTTTATATAATAGCTGATCTTGTATGATTGGTTAAGCATAGCATTGATTTGACTGAACCATTACACAAGCCATAGTGAAATCTCTCTACCTGTATCATGACCATGTGAAGTTGATCTCTATAGCAGTATATGTTTCCCTATTCAACACTATCTAAGCTATATCTTAACCATATTCAAGCTATTACACAGATCAGTCTAAGTTTAGTAATTGAAATCAGACTATTATGTGATTCATATCCTAATACTAATGATAAATAAATGGAATTCGAACATATTTTATATCTTGGGGTAATAAAAGAGTTAACACACCTAGTTGGTACTAGTTATATTGCATGTGTTATGTATGATTGAGTAAGCATAACTAATCCAACTACATACAATACCTTGGTTATCATTCTACATGCACTATCTAAACTATGCCATACTATATATGGAATTAGGTTTCATCATGTTCATGTTACATAGTTCTATAACCATTACTATTAATATATAACATGTGTATCAATTTGATAGAACAAAGTAGTTGCAACTAATACACACACTATGTGTATCACTTTAAGCTATGAGTATTACTCTCCTTATTATGATTACTAAGCAGGTTATGGTTTAGTAATATACACCCTTTTATAGCTACATCTAAGCTTACTGTAATTTTTATACATATCCAAGCATTATCCATAATATAGATGGTATTCAAGCTCTAATCTTAAGCAATAGGTGAAATACGAGCAATATCGTATGTAAGCTTTACATATATCATGGGCATACTATGTTACTTGATCACCTGGAATCACTCTAATGAATACATGGTTCTTATCTATGTATATTTTCTGTACATGGATATTGTATCTCCCTAATATTTGATATGATGAAGATGTGGTATTAGTTCGTATTCAACATCAGGCTTGAACTCTACTTGTTGTAATCATGTTCCGCTTACTAGTACTCATGAAATGGTGATAGGTAATGACATAACCAACGTGATAAATATGTAATATGATATTCTTATCAAGGCTTGATTATGATTTATATTATATTAGTAACCATAATTATGAGAATAACGTGATTTATTAACCTGTTATAAGCTTTGAACATGATATCTTAGAGTAATTGCTATTTATTGTGAATATAAGAATATCCCTATTGTACTAGTTAAGTTGGGTTGGTAACTCCTATGGATATGATAGAAGCTTATACATACAAGCAGTAATAGTGATACTAGTTACTATTGTGATGTTAGTATTCTCCCTAATAATCTGAGCTTCCATTACTTGTTGAATATGTAGTGTTAGTGTCAACCTTTGCAGCCTTCCTCCAGTGATCAAACATGCTCTTACAAAGTGATTTTAAGGTGTCAAGGTCAAATTTTGTCATTTCAGTGAGCCTTCAAGCAAATTTGGTCACTAGGTATTAGGTCTAGGGTTTGTTTTCACTCCTTTCAAAGTTGTCCAAATGTCGGTCCATGTCACCATTCAGATGAGTGTACCATGATTCAGAGTGTTGTCATCATCAGGTCAAGTTCCACTGGGTCATTTTACACCTTGTTTATGCTTCGGTTGTGCCTAGGTAAGGTTCATTTCCCTCTCCTAGGGTTTTGGAGGTAATTTTTTTTGGATGGTCAAATCATCAGAAAAAATTGTATCCTAATGTTCATACACCTTTCCTTATCCATAATGTACCTTATTAAACACTTCCCATCATTGAGATCCCCCAAATTCCTCATTTTCGCACAAACCCTAGTTTCTTGCTACAACTTGGCAATTTTCTAGGCTAGGCCTGTGTTTTGCCCTTTTGGACCCCTTCCCCTCACTCAATCTCTAAAATTCCAATTTATACTGCTTCCTAACATCCCTCCCTACTTCCCAAAATTTTCTCAAGAATTCAGAAGCCCCTTATCCCCTTCATTTCGCTTCATTTCGATAAATCCCTTGTTCCACACATCGGGATAAGTTTTACTCCAATGATGTTTATGAGCAATAAAAGATGAATTTTGAAAACCTGAGAGAGGTTTTTGTCCAAAATATTCCAGGGAAGAAAAACCTCCTTCACTTTTTACACAGGTGTCATGGTTTTAGAGAAATGTCAACAATACAGTTGCCTCAGGAGAATTGATGCACCTCTGAAGTGACCTTGGAAAAATCAATATTTCTCCTAGCTTGGTTGGCCAAATGACTTGCTTGATGAGTCAAATGATAAATAGACACAAATAAATTTCCAAGGAGCTATCATGAGCTCAATTTGGAGTTGAGGAAGACCTTCAAAAGTTTACTGCAACAGCACTCTGCCTTGGGGCAGCCTCATTTTTCACATTTTGACCAGTCTTGGGAGATTTGATTTTTACAAGGCAAATGAACTCCAAATTAAAAAATTCTAGTTGGGTTGAAAATTAGACTCAATAAGCTTCCCAAAGAGCTATCATGTGCCCAATTTGGACACCAGGAAGGCCTCCAAAACTCTTCTGCAAAAGGGCATGACGCGTTGGGTTTGTGGCGCGATGCATTGGGTTGTGGCGCGGCGCATAGAGCTGCAAGCTCTTTTCACCACAATTTCATTCAAAACTTCAATTTTCTCGGTTTCCTCTTTTTCCAAGTAAGTCAATAAACCTTGTAATTTCCAATGAACATGTGTTTGGTGTTGTTTGTGAGGATTTGAATACAAAAAATCAAACCCTATTATCTTGTTTGATGAATGCTCCCTTAGGGTTTGAAATTGGTTTTGTGCTCAATCATTCCCATTTCTCCCACCTTGTTATTCCCTCCTCACTATCTATCTTGTCACAAGCGACCCATATCGCTTTTCCCTTGTATCCCAAAGTCACTCATTCCTATCCCATTCCCATTATCCCACGTTATCCCTAAGTCACTCATTCCTATTCCCATTATCCCATTATCCCACATCCCAATTGTAAATTTCCCCAAACCCCAAGGATATTCCAAAAAACCAAGTGACTGCCCCAAAAATCTTCAATTGAAAATTTTCACTTGGAAATATTCCATCATTTCCACTACTCTATCCCTCCATAGTCCCCCACTTGTTACCACATATTTGGCAACAAAACCAAGGACACCAAACTTTTCATTTTCATCCAAGACAATATAGACTTTGGAAATCATGGAGACCGATACATCTTATGACCGAGACAGTGATTCCACAACTGAATTGCATGCACCAAGGAGAGAAAAATCTGTTCGAGAAGGACAACAAGGAAAATAACATGTTGAGGCATATGAAGAATCATTATTGGGCGAGAAATCATGTTTGCAAGGCACGAATCAAGATCCTGAAGGCAAAGTTAAAGAAGGCATTAAAGCATCAGAAAAGGCAAGATAGACTTCAAATTTTGGCCGAAGATTCCTTGGCCCAGCATAGTGCATGATGGAGGACACTCAGCCCAAATTTCAAGAAATTTTGGACACATTTTGCAAATTTTTTTTTTTGGCCTAAACACAGATTTTTCTGCCCGACGGGTCGCGCCACTTGGCGCGCGCTTATGATTGGGAGCTCCTCTTGGGTAAAAATTTGTATTTTTGGATTTTTAATGAAAATTTGTGCATGCCTACCCATTACCCAGAGATTTTGACAATTTTTTGGCTTCCAGAAGGGTCAAAAACACCCTAAAAATGACCTTTCTGCTCCTTTTTGGACACACAGGAAGCAGTGTTGGGAAAACTCTTTTTGGAGTGGAAAATGGAAACAAAATTCAGAAATTCCACTTGGGTTGGAAATTATACAGGCAGAGATTTCCAACGAGCTATCTTGTGCTCAATTTGGACACCGGGAAGGCCCTCAAAATCAGCTCCAAACTAGCGCGACGCATTGGGAATTTTGGCTCAGTTTTGACTCAGTAACTCTGATTTTCGCTTAGTTTTGGCCAGTTTGACTTTCTTACCTCCACATGTAAAAATATTGATGTAATTTGATTTAATTTCATGGGTCTTGATGTAATTTTGACAAATTTTTACTCATGTAAGTAGATTCATTCATCAAAAGGTGAATTGTAACTGAATGAATCAGTTTCCTATCTTATAGAGGCAAGCTGTTCCACTGCCTATTTTCGAGTCCTTAGTTTAGATCTTGTTGAAACAACTCCTAAACTAGTGAGCTCGACCCCTAGAGGCTGGGGATGAGTTATGCTTGTCTATATCTTGTATTTTTTCAGTCATTAGCTGAGGTTGGACACTTGGGATTGCTTTGAGCTTCATTGTACATTTCATCTCTACATTTTGGCAAAGGAATAGACCAGGATTTGCAGCACTCCTTGGGATCCATGTGGCTCTATGTTTTTATGGTGTGTTTCTCTCTGTGATTGTAAGTTTACTAATGTTTCATGTGTATCATATTCCTTCTTATTTCTTCTTAATTTAAACAAACAAGTAATAAAGGTGGAATTCATTAGATTTGCAGTGCTCTACCTTGAGTTTTGTTTAATTTTCTATGTTTTCAAACTGTTTGAAGAGGATTACTGCAAGCCTCTTGCCCTCTTCAACTCCTCACCAGTCTGAGCTATCCATTTCATTCATTTCAAAGCATCAAAACAATTTCCCTCCTTGCCCCATTCAGATCTCTACAGAACTGAGCCTTTTCCCCAGACCCAAAATCTTCCTTTCCCTTTGATCCAACAAACACCTTCAAAATCAAATAAAAATATCTTACATATATACCTAGCCTAAAATCAGCCTTTATTCAAGTCATCTCAAGCCTCACTGATTATTTTTGCTGAGATTGACAAGGAGAGAGCCCTCTCCCGATCTGGTAGGGCTAGCTACCAGGTTAAGCGTGGTTTGATGTTACCCTAGATTCTGCCTTTCTCAGCATGAGGTAGATTTAGGAAATAACATAGTGGTGACCATACTGGGGAACAAATTTTTTTTGTTTGCTTTATAAACTACAGACGGAGCCTGAAGTTAGCCAGGTAGCCTTCGAAACGCTCTTGCTTTGCATTAGCGAAAGTAGATGAATGCTGCTTCAGTCAATCTCTGGTCTAGTTTATGAACTGAACATCTAGTTTCCTCAGTAAAATGTAATCAAGTTCATATCTGATTGTTGATGGTGGACAATGATCAGACATCAAGAAGGCTGAAATAATTCACCTGGCGACTCTAAATCAGTTTCGAGATCAGATCCAAGGACTCCACTGGAGGATGAACCTGACCAGCAGAAACATGAAAGGATAATATGGAAAGATCAGGTATTCAAGTTAGAATTTCATCCAAGACATTTTGTTCTTTGTCATAAATTATTTCTTCTATTTTCCTGAGAATGTCAAAAAGGCTTTGCAAAGTATATTGTATTTGAGAAAAGATCCTCGGCCTGCATTTGATTCCTTCCCTTTGAAGATTGTGAATACCAAATATTTACATGCTTTTGAGCTTGATCAAGACCTTTCTTCTGAATCTTGTGATGACCGTCTTCAAAATGATGAACCTCAAGAGACCAAGACTGATTCTGCAGCATTTTTACATACCCCTATACCCTATAAAATTCCAGATCGATACAAGCCTCTGATTTTACCTCCTATATCCCATGCTTTCCCTAAAAATCATGATCTATATCTACCAAGATTTGATGGTGAACGTGACAATATCACTGCTGAGAGACATGTTCTGAATTTTGAGTCTTTTCTTGACCTTTTTGAAGTTGATGAAGAGGATGTCAGTATTAGGCTTTTTTCTCTTTCTTTGCAAGGCAAAGTCAAGAGTTGGTTCAAAACCCTGCCTGATGCGAGCATCTCAGATTTCCAGCAGTTCGTCAAAGTTTTCCTCGACAGGTGGGTGATCAGACAGAACCCTTTCTTGATTATAGAAGAATATAACCAGCTGAAAAGACTGCCAGGGGAGACAGTACAATAGTTTTCTGCCAGATTTAACCAAGTTTATTATTTGATGCCAGTTAATATAAGACCTCCTCTTGGATCTGCTCTTTTGCACTACCCGGGTGCCTTTGATCCGGAAATGGAGTTTCAAATGAGAGAAAGGAATCTTGCAACACTTGAAGAGATGTAGAATAGTGCAGTAGATGTAGAGGCTCATTTGCTGATCCGAAGGGCAAAGTTGAAGGAAGAAGAGATGAAAAACATAGATCCAGAGGAATCGACATCTCTAGAGGTAAAGCTTGACATTTTGGTAAGTGCAGTGGAAGAGACGATGCAAAGGATCATCACAAGGAATGAGTATAATGTTCAAGCCCATGGCTCACTGATTGAAGAAGAACAAGTTGCTGATCCAAAACATTTTGTTTCTTTTCCCAGTTGTCATAGTTCTGATAATGATTGTTTTTTAGATCATCTTGGAGAAGAGAGATCTGTTGATATGACATGTATGCTTGATGATGTGTTTTATACTGATGATTTGCCTCAGTTTGATCAGTATGATGATGATTATGTTCTCCAAACAAAAGCTAATCTTGCAGACAAATCAACAGCTAGTTTGTGGAAGGATGAAGTTCACTTTCAGTAGCTCGAGTATAGTGATCAACCGATGCATATCAGCTATGGAAATGAGGGGGAAAGTGCAGCAAATTTTGAAGTAAGTGAAGGATCTTTGCCTTTTTTATTATTATCTGTTTCAGTTCATCAGAGACAATTTCCATGCAATCAAAAATCAACTGTCGACAAGTCTTGATTTAGACCATCTTGAGGGCAATAAAAACCTTGTTCAAGACTTCTCATATCCAGATTTCCAGCCCCCGAATGCCATTGATTGTCAAGTTGCAGATAAGGAAATGGAAGCTGGCACATATGATCAAATGATACAAGATGATTATGTACCATTTTGTTTTGAATAATTTCAGTTTTTGAAGGGTAAATTGCATAGTAAATCTTCAAATGAGCAGCTTGTAGGAAATAATGTAATCTCATCGGAACCAATATAAAATGGGTTGCAGCAGTCTTTTCAAGTTTTTCACGATCCAATAGCTGATGTGTTGGATGATGTCTGCAGTCAAAGTCCTTCTCCATTGACTATATGTAAGCTTGAAATGTGTACTGATACAAACTTGATCCGGCAGCTGGTTTCTTTGTCATTTTTAGCAGAAGTCTCGTCACAAAGCTCAAAACAAAGTTTGCATTCATGGTATGAGGAGAAGAAAAGTAATCCATTGGATGAGCTAAGTCCCAGTGTGCATGAACTTCAAGATCCTTATGCAGTGTTTTTTGAGGCGGATAGAGAATCCATAGTATTCAACGGATCTGTTCACAAGTTTTCATGGGAGTTGCCTTTCAGTAGTTCTCTCTTGTTGTTCATAAGCGAGCACTCATGGAGAATTCAAACAGCAGTCGGAATACTTACTTGGTTGCATTGGTTGTTTCATTTCACTTGATCAGGTGATGAATGAAACTGTTAGAGTAGGTTGTATTGAATAAGCTTCATATTGAGCATATTTTCCAGTTTGTCGGTTGTGTTTAAATATTGAGTTAGTTTTTAGTTGAGTGAGAGTCTATTTGTGTCGTCAAGTCATCATTTTTCAGTCATGCATTTCAGCTTGAGTTTTTGACTCCATTGCCCAATGGATGAAGGCACTGTCTGCTTTCCAAAGATCTGTAGTTCTTGGCACCTCCAAGGAGCTACCACCCCCATTGGAGCCAATGTTAGTGTCAGCCTTTGCAGCCTTCCTCCAGTGATCAAACATGCTCTTACAAAGTGATTTTAAGGTGTCAAGGTCAAATTTTGTCATTTTAGTGAGCCTTCATGCAAAATTTGGTCACTAGGTATTAGGTCTAGGGTTTGTTTTCACTCCTTTCAAAGTTGTCAAAATTTTGGTCCATGTCACCATTCAGATGAGTGTACCATCATTCAGAGGGTTGTAATCATCAGTTCAAGTTCCACTGGGTCATTTTACACCTTGTTTATGCTTCAGTTGTGCCTAGGTAAGGTTCATTTCCCTCTCCTAGGGTTTTGGAGGTAATTTCTCTTGGATGGTCAAATCATCAGCAAAACTTGTATCCTGATGTTCATAAACCTTTCCTTATCCATAATGTACCTTATTAAACACTTCCCATCACTGGGATCCCCCAAATTCCTCATTTTCGCACAAGCCCTAGTTTCTTGCTACAACTTGGTAATTTTCTAGGTTGGGCATGTGTTTTTCCCTTTTGGACCCCTTCCCCTCACTCAATATCTGAAATTCCATTTTCTCCTGATTCCTAACCTCCCTCCCTACTTCCAAAAATTTTCTCAAGAATTTAGAAGCCCCTTATCCCCTTAATTTCGCTTCATTTCGACAAATCCCTTGTTCCACACATCAGGATAGGTTTTACTCCAATGATGTTTCTGAGCAATAAAAGATGAATTTGGGAAAAATGAGAGAGGTTTTTGTCCAGAATAGGCCAAGGAAGAACAACCTCCTTCAATTTTTACACAAGTATCATGGTTATAGAGAAATTTCAAAAATACAATTGCCTCAGAAGAATTGATGCACCTCTGAAGTGACCTTGGTAAAATCAATATTTCTCCTAGCTTGGTTGGCCAAATGACTTTCTTGATGAGTCAAATGATAACTAGACACAAAGATATTTCCAATGAGCTATCCTGAGCTCAATTTGGAGTTGAGGAAGACCTTCAAAAGTTGACTGCAACAGCACTCTGCCTTGAGGCAGCCTCATTTTTCACATTTTGACCAGTCTTGGGAGATTTGATTTTTGACAAAGCAAATGAACTCCAAATTGAAAAATTCCAGTTAGGTTGGAAAGTAGACTCAATAATATTTCCAAAGAGATATCCTATGCCCAATTTTGGCACCAGTAAGGCCTCCAAAATTCTCCTACAAAAGGGCGCGACGCGTTGGGTTTATGGCGCGACGCGTTGGGTTTGTGGCGCGATGCATTGGGTTGTGGCGCGGCGCATAGAGCTGCAAGCTCTTTTCACCAAAATTTCATTCAAAACTTCAATTTTATCGGTTTCATATTTTTCCAAGTAAGTCAATAAACCTTTTAATTTCCAATGAACATGTGTTTGGTGTTGTTTGTGAGGATTTGAATACAAAAAATCAAACCCTATTATCTTGTTTGATGAATGCTCCCTTAGGGTTTGAAATTGGTTTTGTGCTCAATCATTCCCATTTCTCCCACCTTGTTATTCCCTCCTCACTGTCTATCTTGTCACAAGCAGCCCATATCCCTTTTCCCTTGTATCCCTAAGTCACTCATTCCTATCCCATTCCCATTATCCCACATCCCAATTGTAAATTTCCCCAAACCCCAAGGCTATTCCAAAAAACCAAGTGACTACCCCAAAAATATTCAATTGAAAAATTTCACTTGGAAATAGTCCATCATTTCCACTAGTCTATCCCTCCATATTCCCCCATTGTTACCACATATTTGGCAACAAAACCAAGGGCACCAAACTTTTCATTTTCATCCAAGACAATATAGACTTTGGAAATCATGGAGACCGATACATCTTATGACCGAGACAGTGATTCCACAACTGAATTGCATGCACCAAGGAGACCAAAAGCTGTTGGAGAAGGCCAACAAGGAAAAGAACATTTTTAGGCATATGAAGAATCATTATTGGGCGAGAAATCATGTTTGCAAGGCACGAATCAAGATCCTGAAGGCAAAGTTAAAGAAGGCATTAAAGCGTCGGAAAAGGCAAGATAGACTTCAAATTTTGGTTGAAGCTTCCTTGGCCCAGCATAGTGCATGATGGATGACACTCAGCCCAAATTTCAAGAAATTTGAGACACATTTTGAAAATTTTGTTTTTTTGGCCTAAACACAGATTTTTCTGCCCAACGCGTCGCGCCACTTGGCGCGTGCTTATGATTGGGAGCTCCTCTTGGGTAAAACTTTATATTTTTGTATTTTTCATGAAAATTTATGCATGCCTACCCATTACCCAGAGATTTTGACAATTTTTTGGCTTCCATAAGCGTCAAAAACACCCTAAAAATGACCTTTCTGCCCCTTTTTGGACACACAAGAAGCAGTGTTGGGAAAACTCATTTTTGGAGGGGCAAATGGCAACCAAATTTAGAAATTCCACTTGGGTTGGAAATTAGACAGGAAAATATTGCCACTGAGCTATCCTGTGCTCAATTTGGACACCGGGAAGGCCCTCAAAATCGGCTCCAAATTGGCGCGACGCATTGGGGATTTTGGCTCAGTTTTGACTCAGTAACTCTGTTTTTCGCCTAGTTTTGGCCAGTTTGACTTTCTTACCTCCACATGTAAAAATATTGATGTAATTTGATGTAATTTCATGGGTCTTGATGTAATTTTGACAAATTTTTACTCATGTAAGTAGATTCATTCATCAAAAGGTGAATTGTAACTAAATGAATCAGTTTCCTATCTTATAGAGGCAAGTTGTTCCATTGCCTATTTTCCAGTCCTTAGTTTAGATATTGTTGAAACAACTCCTAAACTAGTGAGCTCAACCCCTAGAGGCTGGGGATGAGTTATGCTTGTTTATATCTTGTATTTTTTCAGTCATTAGCTGAGGTTGGACACTTGGGATTGCTTTGAGCTTCATTGTACATTTCATCTCTGCATTTTGGCAAAGGAATAGACCAAAATTTGCAGCACTCCTTGGGATCCATGTGGCTCTATGTTTTGATGGTGCGTTTCTCTCTGTGATTGTAATTTTACTAATGTTTCATGTGTATCATCTTCCTTCTTATTTCTTCTTAAGTTAAACAAACAAGTAATAAAGGTGGAATTCATTAGATTTGCAGTGCTCTACCTTGAGTTTTGTTTAATTTTCTATGTTTTCAAACTGTTTGAAGAGGATTCCTGCAAGCCTCTTGCCCTCTTCAACTCCTCACCAGTTTGAGCTATTCATTTCATTCATTTCGAAGCATCAAAACAATTGCCCTCCTTGCACCATTCAGATCTCTACAGAACTGAGCCTTTTCCCCAGACCCAAAATCTGCCTTTCCCTTTGATCCAACAAACACCTTCAAAATCAAATCAAAATCTCTTACATATATACCTAGCCTAAAATCAGCCTTTATTCAAGTCATCTCAAGCCTCACTGATTATTTTTGCTGAGATTGACAAGGAGAGAGCCCTCTCCCGATCTGGTAGGGCTAGCTACCAGGTTAAGCGTGGTTTGATGTTACCCTAGATTCTGCCTTTCTCAGCCCGAGGTAGATTTAGGCAATAACATGTAGTATTAGCACACTTTACACTCTGTATGAGCACTATGTAGTTGGATTCATAGGTTCCAACTGCTTCCTTGTTCTAATTATGGTGATATAACCACCATTGTATTGTATCCATCTTATTGCATTCCCTTGGGTTGTAGTTAGGTATAAAGGAACTCCAACCAGCTCCAATTCCTTCACTTCCATTTACAAGGACCATTGGAATAATTGGCACATACCATGTTGGCTCAATTTTTTGGCCATCTTAATTCAAGTAGTCCAAGAGTACATCATCATATTTTGAGAACAAGAAGTGTGTTATTGGTTAAAGGCATGTGAAAACATATCGAGCGCTTGCATGATATTTTCCACCCTGGGGTCGGTACCAAATTTTCCAAGTGGAGCAAGGAGGTTAATGTTGTTACTTCCAACCAAATCTTGTGCCATTCCAATAATTGTGCTAGCAAGACTCTGCTCACCGTGATGGTAAGCAGAATGCTATGAGACATAACCCGAGAATTGAGCAACCTTTTCTTGCGTAACAAAATTTCTCTTGAAAGAGAAAAAAAATATTTTCCTTTTCCCTGGTTTCAAACCATCAACAATGGATGATATGGATCTTTGCAAATCAACCATGGAAAATAGGATTTGTTCCTTGTTTACAAAATCGATGTACTTGATAAGCGTGTCAGTCTGGTCCAAATATGTTCTCGGCTCAAAATGTCTTAGCCAGTTCTTTCTGGCCTCTATTTTCTTCTTGTTGACGGACAATTCAATTTCATCTCCATCTTCCTCATTTATCCACATGAATTATTTTTTATGTTTTTCCAAATTTTTAAAATATTATTTCCCCTCTTTAGAAGTAGTTGTAATGAGACCTTCATAGTACTTTATGGTCCATCCTGATGCTGATCCACCCATATATTCTTTCCATGATTCATACTTATGCATGGTATAGAAAGACAATACCCATCCATTTTTATGGGTTTCCTTGAAAATAGGAGTAATGAATTCAACAAGAAATGAAGGAATCTTGAGTAGAGATGGCCAAAAAGAGTGTATGAAGTTGATAAGCAATCCTTTTATGTGTGAACCATCATGATCCTAATCTGTCATAATCATAAGATGGCCATATCTCATAGATTTGACACTGTCATATTCCTTTCCATGCTACAGACCAAGGATTTGCTTGATACATTAAATATTAGCATTTTCCATTATCTATTTATGGTTGGCTTCCCTTACATTCAACAACTTACCTTTGAGGGGAAACACACCATAATTATTTCGACAAAAAACAACCAACCCTTCCATCGCAAGGGCCTTGGCTGAATCTCCCTCAGTTAAAATCAGAGTGCATTTCTCAGAATTCTTGTTTCCGGCATCATTTCCATCATCAAGCTTGGTGATACTAGTTAACCTTTGTCTCTCGGTTCCATCAGTTTTCTTAATATCCTTTATCCGTTTGAAGTCTTCCCATGATAATATGTTCTCAACAACTCCACATTTAGCAACTTTCTTCAAAAACTCTTGAGAGAGTTCACACTTTGAACCAAAAGTTGTTCTCACGAGTTGTCAGTGTCTCCTTGGTTTGGGATTCAAAAGCAGGATTGCTAATCAAATAATTGACAAAGATCCATAAATGATTCTTGATCGTGTGTGCTTTCACTGCAACTGTCTTTTTCATCTTATTTACAATGTTCATCACATGGGTTGTTATCTGGTTTGCTACTAAATCAATGTGGGAACCACATTTAATGGTAGTTATTCCATTAACAAAGCTGACCTATTTCCTACTTTCCTACATGTACATTACAATTCACAGTCAAAATTTGGTGTGTTATAGCTACAAGGTAATATCCCAAAAAGGGACAATGTAGCCATATATGCAATGAAAGCGTTGTTTTCATAAAATTATGTAAAAACTGTGAGAAATGGGACTTGGATCCCTTATTTCATACTTTATACATCTCACTTATAGAATGGGAGAAAAAACAAATCTCTCTATCCATGCTAAACAGGTCTCCCCAAGCCAATACAACTCAAAAATGCCCAAACCCCATGACTTATGCCAACAGAAAATCTTGAAGAATGTGACAGCATTATTTTAATGAGGTTTTATGCAGCAATTTACAAGAAATAATAGATCTGGAGTTTGTAGAAATTTGCTGAATAATGATTAATTATTCACCGCGACTATCCTGATCACATACAATTCAAATTTATATGCAACACATAATCTCTTCCACTCAGATCATCACACATGCGGAAATAAAATCAAGTGATAACACATCAAATCATCATACACATTAACACAGTATGTATGGGGAAAGCTTATAGCTGAAAACCCCGCAGCTATTGTGTATATTATAATGGAGAAATCATGTAACAAACTCAGTACAATACTCCTCACAAGTACTCAGTACTTTCTCATGAAGTTACACACAAACTAGCTCAGTTTTGAACAGGTTACTGGTTCAAAACTCACCGCCAATTGCCTTGCCTCTATTGCGCAATCCACGCCTGTCTATATAGAGATCCAAGGTTTGAATCTCCTTGGATTGACTACGCAATCATCATGGGCAATTCCTCCAAATGTGGTGCAAATCTCATGCACAACTGATGTCGCCACTGATAGCTAACTCCACCCTTTCATCTACCTCTTTCACTGGTCTCCACTGAACTGATCATGCACTGTAGTGAACTGATGTGTTCTTGAGTTGAATAATGAGTTACTAATTAATGAATTAAATAATATTTAATTCACTCCACTCATAACTAACTGATTAGCTAGTTAAACTAATCTCAATCAGTTCAACTAAAATAAACAGAACACAACTCCACTAGCTATCTCATTAACTCCTCCAAACTTCTGCCACTGAAGTCCAACTGAAGTCAACCATGCATGATGCCATCAAACCCTTGGGAACCACGTGATTCCTCTGTGAGATGCATGAGCCACTTCTGTAGCTCGAACTGAAGTGCTCCAAGAGAGTAAACTGCTGTTTATAGTCTAAATATTATTAAGGGTAAATAATATTTGACTTCCATATTTTTAGGAGAGGCAGTCTAAAAATAGCCTTTGACCTCTTCGACCTAAAAAATAGAGTCCCATCTATTTTTACCAACATGACCAATGCTCCAAGAATCTCAAACTGGAATCCCCGAACCATGCTCCATATGTCTAAAAATAGACATAGTCTAAAAATAGACTTTGCACCAGAATTTGCCTGCGGGCCCACTTAGTGAAGGCGGCTTCATTTCACTAGGCTCCATCATCTTGCTGCATTCTCAACAGAGTTTTCAATCATTCAATGGCTGAGAAAAGTGGAGATCTCTTCCTTTTTATACAATATAAGAGTAACCCGGCAAGGGCTTCATGAAAGTACAAGTATAAAATACTAGATCTGCAGATCTAGATCTGAAAAAACACAGTTATACTACATCTCTGTATATATATATATATATAGCTGAATAATACAAAGAGTAGAAGAGAATGCTTTATACAAGCCTCCTGGGAGAAGGGTTGGCCCTTACCCCACGGAACAAGCTCAAGATCAAGGATCTTGACCCTGCTACTGCAATACTAAGAGAAATGATGCAGTTCCTACAAGGGACTGCACTGTAGGAGATGAGGAATACTTTGGCCAAGTGCCAAGATGTGAAATGAGCCCAAAAATCCTCCTAGCTAATTTCTCAAGAGAAGGAAGGATCCCTCTACTAAGAAACAAACCCGGAAGTGGTGTTATCAATCCTCCACTACAACACCCGGCAACACAGCACTATTCTCTGCAGAAATAACACTGTAGCTGAAGACTGGTGCTTGGCCTGAAGCCTGGATGTGGAGAAATATAGTGCAATACTTTCCCAAGAGGCCTCTCAAGGAAAGAGGTGGGATTCTCGCTCGGGAACACCCGGTGCTAAACAACACAACAACCCTGCTAAATAGCAAGAGGAAGCAATAGTCTAAACAGACCAATATCAAAATAAAAATCTCAAACATAAGATCAAATGGATGCCATACTCTTCCTTAAGTATAATGTGAGCTTGCATGTCCTTGGCCCCACTCAATTAGGTCATTTCCTTCATGAGATCCATCTCCCTCCAAAACTGCGTTATTCTCTAATTAATCTCCACTCCTCCTTAACAACGTTGTTGACTTGGTCAAATTTGACTGAATCAACATGATCCAAACCCTATTCACACATGGAGGAGCTTTATTTAGCTGCTACAAGGGTCTCCTTTCACACTTGAAGTGTTTTTATTGCTACTCAAGAGACTTATGGGCCTCCCCACCCATTTATTTACCGACCTAGTGATAAAACAAACTATAATATTCCATTTAGCTGAAGGCTAAAATTTTGGAATATTACAGTCCTCCCCTCCAAAATGTTGCTTTTCCTCAAGAAACTGTATAAGGAGAGAAAAATTCCTCCCCTCCTCCTCTTGTGGCCTCTTCATCAATAGTCCCCACCACTGCTCAACATAATATGCAATAAATATTCCCTCCAATGGTTCCTCCCAAGTATGCAAACCCAAATGGTTCACATCATGAAAAAGTGGAAGGTGTAAGTGGAAACCTTCTTGTTGTCCCATGGCCTTCTCAAAGTAGGAGTGATGATAAACATAGGGAATCTCATCCCCAATGAGAGTCTCCCCTACCCATGCTATCATCCAAATGAAATGAGCCATTCTAGGTAGCTCATCAAAGAAATCATCAACCCCTGATTTATGCATTGTGTTGGGGCTGCATGGAGAGATTAGATTTACCCATCCAAGTTTTTTCTCCCTCCATTTATGGTAAGTATGGGGTTGTTTCTGACCCTGGGCTGAATTATCATGGCCTCCAAGAATGGCCCAAGTGACCCCATCAAAAAAATAAGCCATGAAGTGCCTCCTCCAAAAAATCCAACTCTCCAAATGGCTCTTCCCACATGAAGGAAAGAGATGTAGTATGGCAATCATGGTTTGCCCATTGTTTCTCCTGAAACATGCATCATGTAAAGTAGGGAGAATCACACTCCCAATGGGAACCTTCACCCTTTGTGCCACTCTCCCATAGAGACATCACAAAGGTATGGAAGCAAAAACCAATGAAAACAAGTTGCCATATGACAACCGGGAGGTGGATCATAGTTCCCCACATGGAACTAGCGCAGTGCATCCCCTGCCTGCCTCAAATCAAAGAAGAAAAAGTGCTTTCCCAACCACTTGTTTGCTGCCACAATCATTCTATAAGATAGAATCATGAAGGTACAATGTGGTGTCAATGGTGCACTCCAAGAATCATGTGGATTCCCCCACAAACCACCAATAAAATAGCCAATCTCAATGCTGCAAGTGGCTTCAAGTACATCATCATATAATATGCAAGAAAGGATAATCCTCCTTGGTACAACATGTTGCTCATATAAACTAAAGAAGTACAAAACATAATGTGAAATTGTACCTTCTCCACCATGTACTTGGGACCTTGAGCTGAAATGGCTCAACCGGAAATTCTCCCTCACCTCCAAAAAGTAGGGAAGTGGCTGTGACATCCTCTCCATCACCATCCAGGCTATGCATCTCTCCATATGCTGATATATATCCTGTTGTATGCCCTCCCAAGTGAACTCCTCCATCAAAGTTTGAAATGCATCTATGTGCATGGAAAGAAAGTCCATATGTGTTGCATGAAGTAGCTTCCCCTTGAGCTCAGAAACTCTATTCAAGAAGATTCTACCATAAGAATAGATGACCTCACCAATCACCATGTATCTATCATCTCCCTCTGAGTCATCAATATCCTGCAAGCACCAAGATCCTTGGAGTACTCTACCAAGAGTTGAGACCTCCAATATGGATCAATCCTCCTAAGAGACAGCGTTGAAGATCTGAAATGTGAAGCTCCCCACATGCTATTTTCTTCTCCTTTGACATCCCACATGCCAAATTCATCCTCCAAGGTGCTGCCATGCCCATCATGTAGCTGCTCATGCTCAAATATAAGTGGTGACTTTTGGAAGTTGGCCTCCCATGAGAAGCTACCATCCAAAAAGAAGTTCCTGATCTTGGCCAATGTAAGCATGAGTGGCCTCCATCTACTCCAATGTATGGAGGATTCCTTCCTCAAAGGAAGTACCTTGTGTTTCTCCAAATCCATGGAGCAACTCCCTTTCACCGTGAAGGTGCCATCGTCCATCACTGCAGCAACTTCTGTCAGCGCAATATATGTAGTGAGAGTGGGTAATGCTCAAAATGGGAGGATGTCTCCCTCCTCCTTGAGTCTATCCCAAACTCTCTGCGATGTAATAGAATCCTCCAAAGTCTTCACCTCTCCAGAATCTAAGAGTGGTGAACCAAATGGCAAGATGTCACTTACCAACTCTAGATCTGGTGGCCTCCCGGGTGGAAGCCTCCATGTAATGAGACATCAATGTCAAGAGTAGACTATACATATGGATGGGAAACTTTGCCCTTGCCCTCACAGCGCAAATCAGTCTGCCTCTTCTTTGCATTAGCTCTCTGAGATAGATAGGGGTGTGTGCTCCTCATCAAGTGATGTTGTCCTTCCTCCCTACCTTCTCCTTCCATCTGCAATGCCTCACAATCATGTTGCTCATTGATTGTGCTTTGTCCTCCATATGTGAGATCCTGGGGAATTTCTTGCAATGATACAAGAATTCCTCCTTTTGGAGCATGTGCTCCTCCTTCCTCTACATTCAGTGAAAATGTGAAGCTGGGTTACACTTTTTGCCCTTTTTTGAGAAAAAAATTTCATTTTTTTCGGTTCTTCAACTTTCTGCAAACTATAACAATTTTTCTGTGTAGAATTTCATTTTTCAATAAAAAAAAAAGTTGTGAGAAATTTTGTTAGCTTTCTATTGCTTATTTTTTGAAATTCTTTTATGCAGATTTGATATGTCAACTTAGCGTTTCTTTGAGTGTGTGTTTCTTAACAATCAAAGGATTCATAAGAAGTCATGTTATGACGCAATGTTGTATTCATTGAAAATTTGTGTTTTTGAAAAAACAAAATGTGTTACAACAATATAGACAGAGTCTACTTTGTTTTTGTCATATTTACAAAGCTAATGGATGCATATCATAATTACTAGAATTTTTTCAACTGGTCCAATACGAAAAACTACGTATTTTGGATATGTTTCGCGTCACAAGAAATTTCTTAACATATAAGTTAGAAACTAAAAATATAAAAGCTACCCATTAGAAACGATGGACCAATGTAATGCCCCATAATTTTTTCGTATGAGATCCTGGGGAAATTCTTGCAAGGATACAAGAATCCCTCCCGTTGGAGCATGTGCTCCTCCTCCCTCTGCATGAGGTACTGGATGTGCTCTAGATGTGACAGTGTTGTTTCCCTCATCTTCATCAATGTGTATGGGGAACATCTCAATAGTTGGATCCTCTTGTGAAAAAGAGATCCCCATGCCCTCTTGTTTAGGAATATGAACTAGAGGTCTTGCCTCTAACAATGTGTAGTGCAAGATGTCAGCTTCTCCCATGGTTTTATGAAGTGGAGTCTCCTCCATCACATGCAAGGTTTTTTTTCTCACAATTTTTTCTTGCTCATGTGTCTTAGGAAGTTTTCCATCAAACCTTCCCACCAATGTTTCAATGAATCTTGCATAAGAGGAAGTGTTTGTATTTTTCAAAGAACAAGATTCAAAAATCCACCATGCATGGGCCTTACCTCTGAAATGCAGCGCTACAATTCTGATGGCTTCTTCTTCAGAAATGTGGTGTTGCTGTAAATAGGAGTCTAGCTCCTTCATCCAAGCTCTAGCTGAACATGTAGGTGACCCTGCAAAAGTAGATAGAATAAATCTATCTGCATCCTGCTGCTTTCTCTCTTCCACCTGGATCTTGCAAAACTCTTGTAAATTGGTATGATCTCTAAACCTGTCAGTTTGAGATTCATACTCCTGCAAAATATCACTAAGAGTTCTCCTCTTAGGCATTCTTCCTCCTTTCATCCATCTCAAGATAGATCTGGGCACTTAACTGCACTGTGTATCATGGTATGTAGCTGTATGCTTACACTCACCATGTGCAAATCTAGTTTCAGCTCTAGATTCAAAATTCTCTGGAGATCCCATATCCATTATTATTTTCTTTAGCTCTCCTTGAAAGCTCTGCACAGATCTTGGAAGAAGCTTTGTAAGCCTGCCTTCCTTTCTCCCTTCACATAATGGAGCCTTATATTTTCTATCCATCTCTCCTGAAATTATAATGGCCTGAGATCCACAGGCTGAGCCAATATTGAAGCTTTGATACCACTGTAATATCCCAAAATAGGGAAAATAAGCAGTATTGGGAATATCTTAAAATATTCCAAAAATGGATTGCTCAACAATGCATTCACAAAAAAATGCATTTCCAGAAATGTAAGCCATAGAAATGAAAACCATCACTTGGATCCATTATACATATCCATCTAGCATCTAATTCCAAGAGGAGATCAGAAAGAAATGAAACTAGGTGAGGTAAACAGACCTCCCACACTAGTGTAGCTGAAAATGACCAAAAACCCCAGACACTACTACTCAGAAATAATACAAAAAAGAGACTGCGCAGTATTATGAAGGTTCCAACTCAAAAAATAGGAGAAAAATTAGATCTACTCATATATTAATCAATAATGCTTAAGAAATGAGATCTAGTCTCCTTATACAAAATATAAGAGAACCCGGGAAGGGTTTCTTGTCATACACTTTGCATACAAATGTGATCTTCAGAAAATTACAGAATAATCACTGCAACACTAAAGCATAAGAGTGTAGAAGGCTGAAAATATGTCTGATCTGATGTAGATCCCTCAAGGGCTTCCTCCCATGAAAAGGATGGACCTTTCAATCACAAGAAAACACTCCAACGAAGCCACTAGACCATCTACTGAATTCGCCTCCAAAATAACGCATTCCCTAGCTGGAATAACATTGGGAATGTAGGGAAATGTGTGGTCTGATACCACAGATCTGAAATAAGCTCTAGATCTCTCTAAACAGATCTCTCAAGTGAAGGAAACCTTCCTCTAATGAGAAACTAGCTCAGAAAGAGGGATTCCAATCCCTTCCACTGTTGCACCCTACAACACTGCACAATCACTTGCAGAAACTACGCTAATGAAGTAGGATGAAGCTTGTCCTGAAAAAATGATGTGGAAATTGAATGAAAACTCTCCCAAGAGGCTCCTCAAGGAAAGAGGTGGGATTCCTGCTCGGGAACACCTAGTGCTAAACAACACTGCAACCTTGCTAAACAGCAAGAGGAAGCAAAAAGTCTGAGCAGACAAAATAATAATCTAAAACATGAAGAATAATGCTGCCATCCTCTTCCTTAAATAAAATATGATTTTTCTTGCCCTTGGTCCCACTCAATTAGGTCATCTCCATCAAAATATTCATCTCCCTCCAAAACTGCGTTATTCCTTATTTGATTCTTGCTCCTCCACAACTGCGATGTTGACTTAGTCAAAGTGGACTGAACCAACCTGATATTATCCCTGTTCACACATGGAGGTGTTTTATTAAGCTGTAAGGAGTGTCTCCTTTCACACTTGGAGTGTTTTTATTCCTCCTTCGGAGACTTATGGGCTTTTCTACCCATTTATTCACCGGTTAGAGATGCTACTAACTCTAATGTTCCATTTAGCTTTGGGGCTAAAATTTGGGAACATTACACATTTCTATAAATGAATGAAATTATGGTTTTTTCCTTTGGATATATATATATATATATATATATATATATATATATATATATATATATATATATATATATATATATAAGCCTTTGGCTTGACTTACTAATTTTGTTTTAGACATCAATTAGATTATTAGAATTTTGGATAATATTCTTATTTTAATTTTTGGACTATGCACTATAAATTAGCACTAAAGAGATTAAAATATACACTCTCCAATATCTCTACATTTTCCTCAACTTCTTGATTTCACCATGAAGTTGAATCTAAATGAAAAACAAAGTGAAGCATAGGCAAGCTATAAAAATTTCTAGGAAAAGGATGAGTTGATATATTGTCTATAATATTGTGCATACATCCTTCACTTGAACAACGCAATCCTTCAAGATGGTTGGAACAACATACGGCTATTTATAACAGTAAAAAAATTTCAAACAAATGAACTATGGTCAAATGTAGTCACCTATGGTCAACCATGCTTAAACACGGTCTAGCATGGTATCAAACTTAAAACATTTTTTTATACAATATAACTTTTGCACCTTTTTTATCACACCATTTCTCAGATCATACAATATAGGCATTTTTTTAAACCTTTCAAAATTTCCAATCTTTTCCTCTGTCACAAGAACTTGCAATGATACACCAAGTCACATCTAATAATATTTTTTTAAGATGTGAGATGGCATTTTTCAAAAGATATTTTCAACAAAAAATGGCTTTCCTTCCATGAAAAACATCACATCATGGAACACATATTTCACCTATGATATGTCTTGTTTCAACACATGCAAAAAAAAATGTGCACTTTATTGCATGGAAGTGAAAATTAATGTGATACTTAAATGCAAAAAATGGGAGATGCATTGTTTTCTATTAGAAATTTATTTCATGCAGTATACTGCAGAAAGATAAAACTTTTGGGTTGTGCAAAACATGATTTCTTTTGACAAAAAATAAAGTAAAAAAATGTCTTCTTCTAACACAATAACAATAAATTTTCAACATAATGTATGTAGAAATATGGTGATAGAATTGCAATTTCTCAAGAAATTTAATCTAAAATCAACAGACACAATTATACCCTATTGATTTTTGGAATTCAATTCACAATTTAGAACAACAATATCAGACATGCTATAATAAATAACACATGTGCAAAGTATCTTTCTAGGGGAAACCAACTGGGAAAAACCCCTCAAGCTTCTTTGCATTTATCAAATGAATACAGATTTATTACAATTGCTTTCCTGCACTAAGCACAACTTGAAAGTGAATAACATACATCTATGCTCAATTAGAATCTCTGACCCAGAATTGGTGAATTTCTGCCTCTGCTTGAGCCCCTATTTCCTTGCACAAATCCTAGAGAATCAGCCCCAATTTTTTAGGAATTTTCCTCCAATTGATTGTGCAATTCCCAAGGTTTGATCATCTAACTACATGCAACACTTGTACACTCAAACTAGTTTGTAACTGCTTGTTACACTGCCTTGGAATCTCCACCACAACTGGGAACTCGAATTCTCTGCATGCACTAGTTATTTTAGGTTGATTGATTAGTTAACTAAATGATCACTGAGTTAGATTGTTGTCCCACTGCATAACTAACCTTCCAGTAGTTCCTCCAACTGTTAAAACTAGTTTAACTTAACTCCATTGGATATAACTGAACTGGATTACTAAATTTAGAAATGACGCATGCTTAACTAAACTTCAATCCCTATAAATCGAATTTACTGAGCTAATTGAGTGACAAGAACCATGTCACATAAGTTAACTGCATCCAAGTTGTCTATTGATGTGGAAATTCAAATTTTCTCAATTTGGCCAAGGAAAATTCAAATTGAGACTTTCTTATTGTACTTCTCAACACTCCCTCCCAACAAGAAAGGGATTATCAACCACCCCTTTCCTACACTTATGGAATTCGAACTTCCCTCTTTACAAGGCCTTTGTCAATATGTCAGCATATTGTTCCATTGTCGATATGTATTGTAGCAACATTATTACCTTTGCACACAATCCCATAAATGATGATACTAGATATCTATATGCTTAGATCAATTGTGAAATAACGGATTCTTAAAGAGCTTAATGCAAATTTGAGTATCACAATATATCATAGTTGGATCCATCATCTAACCAAAAAATTCCTCAAGTATTTTTCTCATCCTGATAACCTCACATGTTGCTTTACTTGCAACCATGTATTATACTCATGTCGAGTTGAGCGCCATAGTTCTTTGATTCCTATTGTACTAGGAAACTATTGTGGTACAAACATTGAAAATTTCACTGATGTACTTTCTGTTAGATGTATACCCTACCCAATTTTAATTTATGAAGCCACACAACTTCACTCCCTTCATCCGTCTATACCATAATCGATACTGGGTAGTGCCCCTGAGGTACTTTAAATATGCTTAGATGCATTCGAATATAATTTGGTCGGCATAACCATAGCTTGGCTCAACTAGTTTACTACATACAACATATTTGGTCATGTGTTCACAATATACATTAGTGAAACCACTAGCTACCAATAAATGGTAGCATCCACTTCTTCACTTGAAGTGGCAGTCTCCTTCCTCTAGTTGGCCATTGGAGGTGTCTCCATGGGCTTACAACTCTCCATGTGGGATCTATGTAGTATCTTGGTGGCATACTTTCCTTGAGAGGAAAAAAATTCTCCATCGCCTTTCCATACTCCCAACACAAGGAAGTAGTGCATGAGACCCATGTCCGTCATTTCAAATTCCCTGGAAAGATCATAATTACAAGAACTGATCAAGTACTCATCACCTATCAATATTAAATAATCAACATATAAAACATTTATAATAAGTTTAACTTCTACCAAAATATGATAGAGGTTCAAATCTGCTTCACTTTTGGCGAAGCCAAAACTAGTGAGATAACTATCAATCCTGGTGTACCAATCACGGGGTGCATGTTTGAGACTGTATAATGCTTTCTTGAGTCTACACATATGAGACTCCCAATCAAATGTCTCGAAAAATTCTGGTTTCTCAATTTACACCTCCTCCTCAATAACACCATTGAATAATGTTATTTTTACATCCATATGGTGGATCTTCCACCCCATCTGCATAGCCAATGCAAGAATTGATCTAATGGATGAACACCTTGCTACGGGAGAAATTTTTTCCTCATATTCAATTACCTCAACTTGAGAGAATCATTTGGCCACAAATCTGACCTTTTACTTATCTATTCTTCTATCTGCTACATGCTTAACCTTTAAAATCCATATCGAACCCACAATTGACTTATCTGCTAGTCTTGAGACCACTTCCCAAACACAGCTCTTCATGATGGATTCATATTCTTCCACCATTGCATCAACCCAAATTGGTTTCTCAACTAATTCCTCGAAAGAGGATGGCTCAGTCTCTACAAGATCAGTGATTAGAGACATGTAGACAATATACCTCTCAGGTGACCTCATTTTCCTGTGAAAATTTGAAGGATCTCCCACATTATCCCTCGCATCCTGCACAAGTCTATCATTTTCCCTAGTTCTTTTTCTCCCTTCTTTGTATTCTTCTGATTGATTGGATGTCTCCACTCACTTCTCCTCTATTTGTGGATGCTCCACAACTTCTTGAAGCTTCTCCTTTGAAGCTAAAATCTCCTCTTTAGGTGTGATCTGAATCTCCCTCTCAAGAGAGCACAACATCACTTTCTCCTCATCAAACTTTACATCCCTTCACACAACTGTTAGTCACAGGGAAGGTAAGTACACATGGTAATTGTGTGGAGTTTCAGTGTAACCCACAAAAAATCCCAACTCTGGTTTTGGCTCAAGCTTCTTCCTTGAATATTTAGAGACATGATAATAAACAAAGGCTCCAAAAATCCTAAAGTGAGACACATCTAGATTTCTTCCCAAGAAGGCCTCCTTTGGTGTAATCATACCAAGTATTTGATGAGGAATCTAGTTCTGCAAGTAGATTGTTATGTTACATGCCTCTACCCACAAATGCATTGGTAGGCCTTGGTCATGTAGCATAAGTCTCGTAGTTCCAACAATGATCAAGTTCTTTCTCTCAGCTACCCCATTCTGTTTTGGGTTATGGGGTGCAGTCAACTCTCTTTGAATGACTTATTTCACACAAAAATTCTTGAATCCATTTATTTGAAACAGACTCACCTCCATTTTCTCTCCTAAGAGCCTTCACCTTCTTGTCAGTCTCTTTCTCAACTAGTGCCTTGAATTCTACAAACTTTGGGAATGTCCCATCCTTCTTCTGCATGAAGGATATCCAACACTTCCTTAAGAAATCATCCATAAAATTAACAAAATTTTGGTGTCTGGCAGTGGAGGCTGTCGAGAAAGGTCCACAAACATCAGAGTGGACTCTTTCCAAGATGGCATGTGCTTTTCTATCTCATTCATGGAATGTGTATTTCACATACTTTCCCAAGGTACAACCTTTGCAGACATCATGTTGCTCAAGTGATCCTTTGGGGAGGCAAGTGATTATTTTCTACATAATTTTCAAGGTGCCATGATGCAAATGGCCCAATATCTTATGCTAAAGTTCACTGACATTATGACTCTTCATTTTATATTCCTTACTGCTTAATGCAACATGATATTCTACATCCAATTTGTGCAGGTTATTTACCCGAACCTTGATCTGATTCACTTGTATAGTGATTATGTGTCTCAAGAATTCTTTCCCTTTGTTGAATATCAAATCATAACCATGGTCTTCCAAAACTGCTACAGAGATAAGATTCTTCTTTAGGCCTCGAACAAACATGACAACTTTCTGGTGAAGAGGGGATCCTTACTCCAACTTAAATTTTATTGTACCAATCCTGGTTGCACTATGCCTTCCATTATTGCCAAGCTCAATATGCATCTGGAGATATTTCTCCTCTAGGTCATTGAAAAGTTCTCTACACCTTGTCATGTGGAACGAGGCACTTAAGTCCAATTACCACACACTCCCCATCATAGTGTTGGACGTGCATGCGATAAGGCTGAAGTCTAGCTCAAAATCTAAAGCCAATGCCTAACATGTTGCTCCTCCTGAGTTCTTCTTGCCATAATTTTTTTGTGGACACTTTGTAGCATAGTGCCTGAATTCATGAAATTTGAAGCATTTTATTTCGGACAAGTCTTTCTTATTTTCCCCTTGGCCAGATTTTGGGTTGGTTTCACATTTCTTCCATTTCCCTTCTTTATCTTTCCAACCAATGCAAAATTTTCTTCATCCTCTACCTTGGATGAGGTTTTATCTTTGATATTCTACCTAATCTCTTCTTGTACCAAATTAGACTACAAGCATTCCCAATTCAATAATTTCTCACTCTCATTCACTAATTCCTGGTAGTTATGCCAACTTTTGGGAAGGCCTAGAAGAACTAGGCTCACCAGGTCATCTTCTACAAAATTGGTACCCACCCCTCCAAGTTCATCACACACTATTGTAAAACTATTGAGATACTGCGGAATAATATCATTCTTTTTCATATTGACATTTTGAAGTGTGTCTTCAAGGGAAAATTTTTTATGATCAATACTATTATCGAGCAACTCTGTCAGTGGCTTCCATATTGTGAAATGAATTTCTTTCCCATGGATATTTGAGGCAATGTGGCCTCACACTCCGTCCAAGATTATTCTCCTCGCCATGGCTACATCTTTCTTCCATTGCGATAGCTTTTGGGCATCAGATGTTGTTGGCTTTGCAACATCTCTCTTGATGTATTCTAGCAAGCGATTTTCACTAACCACTTCCTCCATTCTATCTTTCCATGCAATGAAATTCAATCTTCCTTCCCAGGCATACTCTAATCTCATTCCATTGAAGGCCATTTTCCCAACTTTGAAGAGATCCTACTACACTGAAGCTGCAAATTCGAACGTTCATAGGAACAACTTCAAAATTCCGTCTCTAATGTGAATCATGATCCGATACCATGTAGAAATATGGCGATATAATTTCAATTTCTCAAGAAATTTAATCTAAAATCAACATACACAATTCTACTCTACTGATCTATGGAATTCAATTCATAATTTAGAATAATAATCTCAGACATGCAATAATAAATAACATAGATGCATGATATTTTTTTGTGGGAACCCAACTGGGAAAAACCCCTCAAGCCTCTTTGCATTATTAAGATGAATATAAATTTGTTACAATTTCTTGTTCACACTAAGCACAACCTGCAAATGAATAACCTATCTCTCTGCTCAATGAGAAACTTTGACCCAGACTTGGTCAATTTATGCCTCTCCTTGAGCCCTTATTTCCTTGCACAATTCCTAGAGAATTAGCCCATATTTATTATGAATTTTCCACCAATTGATTCTACAATTCCCAATGTTTGATCATCTGACTTCATGTAACACCTATACACCCAAACTAGTTTAAAATTGCTTGTTACACTACCTTGGAATCTCCACCACAACTGGGAACTCGAATTCTCTACATGCACTAGTTATTTTAGGTTGACTGGCCAGTTAACTAGATGATCACTGAGTTATAATATTGTCCCACTACACAACTGAGCTTCCACTAGTTCCTCCAATTGTTAGAACTAGTTTCACTGAACTTGGCTGGATATAACTAAACTGGATTACTAAAATTTAGCAATCACACATCCTTAATTGAACTCCAAGCCCTCTAATTCGAATTTTCTAAGCTAAATGAGTGATAAGAGCCATGTCACACAAGTTAACTGCATCCAAGTTGTCTACTAATGTGGAAATTCGAATTTTATCATTTTAACCAAGGCAAAGTCAAATTGAGACTTTCTTGCTATACTTCTCAACAATGTGTTGTGTCACATAAGAAAAAATTTTGTGAGCATACGTCATGTCATGACAAATAAAAAAATAAAAAATAAAACTCTATACATCATAATATGACAACAATCTTTTCAATGCACTATGTTGCATTGCAAAAAACATCTCTTCCATGCAAAATGTGGCACTACAACACAGTTATTTTTCCTACAATATGTTGCATCATGATACAGTTTATTCTCTATGCAATGTATCAGAGGAAAATGAAAACCATTATGATACACAAAAGCAAAAACTATATCACACAAAAAATTAAAAGCATTATGATACATGGAAAAGGAAATAGTATTGTTACGGGAAGATATAGGAAATTTTTCATGGTCCTTTGCACCATTTATTATTTATATTCCTACTCTCAATGAGAATTAGTTATTTTTTATACCTTTTTTTTAATATAAATACATATCATCTATAATCCAATTTTGAAAAATATGAGATATATCTCTAATAGGAAAAAAAATCTTGAAAATGAATGTTTACTAATATTATTATTTTCTGAATATAAAACACCCTATTCATACAAAATATCAAGAAAGGAATGTCTTTAGCAATAAAGGCATAAATGTATTTTTTTAAAAAAAACTTTTATAATGTCATTACTACCTGATGATTTTAGACTACTTTTCATGGTTTCTATGTTGGAAAATTCCTGCATTTCCATCTCCATCATAAAGCCAACAATGTTAAGCATATAACATGCATTTTGATTTGTATTTTTTACAAAATTTCATAGCCTAGTTAGAATTATCTTGAATCCATAACCCGCCCCCCAACCACACCCCCCCCCCCCAAAAAAGAAAAAGAAAATAAAGTAAATACTTGTACGGTCATGTGAGAAAGGGCCTTTAGCATTAGTTATATCACATAGTCATATTATCTTCGATATATGATGCATACCATACACTCAAATAAAGACTAGTGCCCTACATATGTTCAAGAAATGTGGCATCCTACATAACCAAACTTGAATAACAACAATTTTATTTCGTTTAGTTCATCATATCCTCAATAACTCTTCTATTCGATCATAGATGACAATTGTTTGGGACATGTGATATATCAAATACTTTTTTCACCATGGATCTATAAATGGTTATATATTATATAAAGAACCTAATTAGAGAGAAAATTGAACCATGAGATTATTTATAATTATTTCATTTTAGATAGAATAATAATAAGAATAATTTTAATATACTTTATTTCTCTCAATGGAGGAGAATGAAATGATTTAAAGTAGCATGGTAGAGAAATTTCCTGATTGTAAAAAATTTTCAAATTTAGTGACACATATATTTCTTTCCTATAAATATTTTTTCTAACACATTTTGGTTAAAATAAAAGACTTGAAATCCCAAGTGGCAATAAAGAAAAAGTTGTGAGCAACATATACTTTTGTATTGGTGGTAAGCTGAAAGAATTGCCTAATAGGGATATTCAATGTGCCATTTGTTGATGCCATATCTAGATAATTCAGATAAAGTCTCTCTCTATTAAAATTGGATTTGGAAGAGTATTCATTGGAGTTTAATTCTCAATATAAAGGTAAAAGGGTAAGGTCCCATTTTTTTGTAAGTAGCCTACCTTCAAACATAGGGTATAAGGGTCTTATTCCATAAGTAAGAGCATCCTAGGAGTTTCAATCCACCACTATTAAGAGAAGTGAATACCAATGACAAAAAGAAAACCATAGTGAAAGCTCTCAGTAAACAACCTAGAAGCCCAAGAGGGAGAATTTGACTCCCATGACATGGAAACAAATATTTCCATTACAATTCTAGAATGGGAAAAACAACAATTATTGAAAATAGAATGTTAGTTAAGGAACATATTTTTCAATCTCCTATTTTTTTCAAAGAGGAATCTATAACATTGCATAATGTTTATTATGATCATATCTATATAAAAATACAACTTGGAAAAGTAAATGTGACAAATAAAAAGGTGGTAGAAAAATGCGATTATGAAATTGACATTAATCAAGTAAATCCCTTAAGATTTTTAAATTTTCATCAATTGAAGAGTGATGCTCTCGAATATTTGATCACTAAGCAAGAGAAGGAAAATATTCAGTGAATTGGAAGTTGCCTTATGTCTAAAAATGTTGTTTATTAAGCCCATATCTATAATAAAATCTACTAAATAATCACTCTAACCAAGCTAAAAAATGAGAGGATCAAGCTTACTGAATAAAATAAGCAATTACATTGATGAAAACATAAATACGAGGCTTGATGTAATTATGGAAGCTAGGGAATTAGCTAAGAGTTCACTCACTACCACTGCAAGGATTTCACTCTATAATGTAATTTTCTAAAAGGATTTGGATAACAATAAATATTTCATCAGAGGAATTCTATTTTTTTTTTCATCACTAGATATTTTAATATAGACAACATGCAAATAAGAGAAGAAATTTCCTTCAAAACTTAAGCATTTAAAAGATTTTTGGATGGAGAGAGTTAATTCCTTGAAACAAAATATTTATAATTGAGGAGCCTTGAGTAAAAAAAGGATTAACGTGTTCTTAAAATAATCGACACGAAAAATACATTAGGTGGCCAACATATCATAGTGGATTCCATAATAACTAAAGAGGAGATTCAAGAAAAACTAGACGAACTTAAAATTTCCTAGGCTGAGAATTTTGAGACAATTGTTATTTTTTCTTAAGAAGATATCAAAAAATGGTTAATTGACTACACCAATCAAAATGAAGGCTAAGAAGAAATGAAACATTAGCTAGGATTTCCACTAAAGTAAATTGATGATGAATTCATTGCCATATGAGTGAGACATGAGATAACTACAACACCACTATGAGAATTGATGGAAATCAATTACAATGCTTAAGGACTCTCCTAGAAGAAAAACACAAAAAATTATGCTTCCAGTATAGTAAGTAAATTAATCAGCTATGTCGAATCCCCCTTCATATTATCCTCAATTAGCTTTCATCTAACCTTTCATTTCAAGATTTTTTTTGAATTTTTAGTGTCGATTCCTAAATATAATTTATTTTTTATTCCAAGCCATTTTCTTTTACTTGGTACATGGGAGCCTCATCCTAGTCCATTTGGAGAAACACACTTACTTTATAAACTTTATAAACTCATTTAAACATTTTTATGATTTTTCGAGATTCCACAAAGAACTCCCAAGAGAACATAATCGTTTTGATTTCCTTTTAATCCCTATGATTTTAAATGAATTATCATTTTAAGTTCTCCAGAAATGTGGTCCAATTTTCCTTTCATCTGATTCAATTGTTGGTGTATTTCACTTACTACTATGCTAGAAAATGATTTTTATTATAATGTTGTTATGTCTTTAGAGAATTATATGTTGAATATTATTTTCTATACCATCCCCATAAAGAATAGTCTATTCATATTTATAAATAATTTCTTATATATTTTTATATTTTTATTCTTTCAATAAAGATGAGAACCACCTCTCAAAAAATGAAGAGGGAAAATATTATATATCATTGTTACAACTAAGGCCTTAACAAAATGAGTTTTTCCCCATGTTATCACCAAGACCTTAAATAGTTTTAGTGATCGACATTGGCCACTACCTTCGACCAAAGAGTGGAAGGGTCTTATTCCTTAAGTAAAAGCATCCTAGGAATTTCAATTCACCATTATTAAGAGGTAAATTCTGACAATGATTTTAGTGAAACTAATGCCCCTCAAAGAAGCAAAAAATAAATACATCTCTCTACTAAATGGAGAGAATGGACCTTAAAACATGTCCTTCAACCTTCAAAGGAACATGAGTATACATATTCGAGCAATGTTTCAAGAAAGTATTTCAAAAATTATATTAATTGGTTGATCAATTCAACTACTTTTAACTCATTGATGCACAAATTACTCCAATAGATGTATGATGGATCTATATTACTACAATTCAAACGTCGCTAAGGGAAAAATCCATAATGTGAATTGCAAATTCTACTTTTGATCCCAAGCTTTGCTCTTGAAGATAGGTCTTTTACATCCCTTCTTTAACCACAAATGTGTTTTACTTTCAAAAATCCTAGATTCTTCTTATTGATGATGCAGGGGAATCATTCCAATCACTCTATACCATACTTGAAAAACAAAGTGTCTCAGTTATGTAAATTAAGATATCAATCCCTTCATACAAATGAATCTTATTCTAGTTTGCATTTTAGACATACAAATGAATCTTATTCTAGTTTGCATTTTAAACATTAAATTATGAGAACTGATACCTTAGACTTAAGTTTATAAGTGTTGAGTTATATTCTTGGAAACTTCAAATCTAGATTTATTTGGATTCCATTGTTTTTAATGTCTTCTTTGATGACTTCTAAGTCATATATAGTAGGTTTCAAGTAATAGATACTTTTATGGTAAGAGAAATAATAGAATCAACATAACACTGATACTAATGTGCCCAAAGGCTACATCAGAAATCAATAACCACATCAACAAAACCCAATATAAGGGAGGGGCATGGCCTACCCATATTAAGACCTAGGCCATTGTCAAAAAAACCACTCCAAGTTGCCTCTTTTGATCCCAAGCTTTGTTCTTGAAGTTGGGTCTATTAAATCCCTTCTTTACCCACAAATTTGTTTTAATTTTGAATATCCTAAATTGTTCTTATTAATGATGTGGGGGAATACTTCCAATCACTATATACCATACTTAATAAAATAAATAAATTAAAAAAAAAAAAAATTGTCTCACTTATAAAGAATAAGATGTTGATTCCTTCATGCAAATGAATTTGGTTCTAGTTTGTGGCTTGGAAATTAAATCATTAGTGTTAATACCTTATGTCTAATCTTATAGGTGTTGAGTTGTATACTTGAATCTTCAAATATATATTTACTTGACATCCACTATTTTTAGTGCCTACTTTGATGAGTTTCCGGTCATATATAGTAGGTTTCAAATGATAAATGATTGTTTCAATAAGAAGGAAATAATAAAATCAACACTATCACTTACAATAATGTGCCCAAAGGCTATATCAGCAATCAATAGCCACATCAACAAAACCCAACTATTGACCTACACCATTTTCAAAATAACCACTCCAAGTTGCCTCTTTACCACAATGCAATGACTTATTTTTTTGTTCCATTTATAAAATAAAGACTTTGATATTAATCTACATATATCCATTTCAACTTTAGATATATCAATCATCAAGAGGGATGCTATGTCCATTGTAGTGGTAATTAAATTAGTATGCAAGCAGCTTGTCCTAGAAGAAATAAATAAAAATAATTAATTGAACACTAAGGTGAAACCATGTTTAACATTTTCCCATAGTCAAACATAAGCATCCATGATTAACAATAGTCAAACATAATTTACCATGGTCAAACCATCATAAATCATCATCAAGCATATTGAATCATAGTCTAAAATGCAATACAATGCATAGCTACAATGTTTGCATCTATCTAATACATTTCTTTACAACAAGGTTTCCATCCATGCGATACAATGCATCACAACAAAATATACATTCTTACAATAGAATACGTAGCTCTGAACACAAAATTTCATCCATTTGCTACATTATGTTACAACCAAATCTACTTCCATGGCATTATTGGCAAGAAAATAAATGTTGTTACTACATAACGTTCCACATTAAATTGAATTGAAAAGAGAGTTAAATTTTGAATGTTTGTGGGCGAATTGGCGTTCACTAATTATGACTATGTAAGTTTGTTTTAATTGACTATAGTTGCTATTTATAAATTTTGGTTCATTATGGTTAACTATTAATCACTTAAATTTGCTTATAATTAATTATAACTACTTTATTTGCTTCTAATTAATCATCACTAAATTTTATTTGATTACATAAACCTATAAGTAAACATGAATAAACTTAATTCATTATCGTTAATATTTATTAATTCTAATTAAAATATATTTTAATATCATAATATTGAAATCAATTTCTTGCTATCATAATCTAACCTATTATTAAAATCAATTTCTTAATATCAAATGTGAAATAATATTAAAATCAACCTTTTCAATACAAAATTAGCATATGATATTAAGATAAACTATAACTTTTCATTAAAACAAACATCCAAATATCACAATATAACATAATGTGTTTTATGTGTTGACATAATGTTACGATCACCAATAAAATTATATTTTGCTATTTCATTGGAGTCTATCAGTATTTATATTGCAATGTAATGTAAATCAAAATAACAATATTAATATAAAAATCAATAATACTAGGCTCTTTTATAGATAATTTCGAAGACCCGTGACATCGTACTTGAAAATATCGAACAAAAAAATTTACAAATCGAAATGTGGCTGACATGAATAAAAAAATTTATACTTGGAAAATTTTCATTTCAATACGTTGAAATTTTCACCATCTGGCTTCCATGATCTTAACATCCTGAATGAAAGAATTTAAATCCCCGCCGGGTCGGGTGTTGAACAAACTGCGCTGTACTGTACTCCATCTAGCGGTTTTGGAAATTCAAGTATTTGACGCCCAGTGCAAATACGAAACCAAAAAGCACGCAAAACCCTACATTAACACCTGCAACTATTCCCAAAAAGCCATGATCGAACCCGAAATAATCTTTCACGAATTGCTTAACGGGCTGCGTCGATCCATCTACCAGTGTCATCTGACTATCCAGATCTCCGAATTGCGATACAACAAGCCCATACAGAGTCCATGCCACAGGGCATGCCCAGTAGTACCATCTCCACCATTGAGGAATTTTCTGTCACACCCAATAAACATCAAAATATTTGAATACCTTGCTGCATTTTCTATCATCTTAAGAACTTTCTTAAGATTAAAAGTTAGTAAAGTTGTAACTGTAAATAAATTTTAAAGAAAAGGAAAGTACAAAATATTTTATTGATCATAAATCCAGAGGAAAAAGGAATGTTACCTTTCGTGGAATCAAAAACCCGGAAAAGAGGTTCCAGATCAAATAGAATGCAGAAGAAACGATGGCCGAAATGTTGTGGTTGGGCGTCAATGACATGGTCATCATTCCGTAATATGTGAAATATAGGAACGTGAAGAACGAGAAGAAGAGATACCAGAAAAATTTGTCTGCATCCCATTGATAGTCCATCATAGAATACACCATAAGACTGTAAATAGCAGATTGGATGAACACGTAGGGAATTTCTATGGCAGCCTGAAAGTAAATGCAAGTTCAGTGTCATTACAATAATTATTTAAAAAAAAATACCGACACGAAATATGAATCAACCAATTAAAAATTTTAGATGGTTGAGACATTACAGCTGAAATGTGATAAAATCTCTGTACATTCTGGAATCCGCATAACGTGTTTAGAAGAAGTGACTTTCAAACCATTATTCAAACAAAAAAACTCGCACAATATAAATCAAAACATGATTTACTACGCTTACCTGTGCAAAGGCGTAGGGTAAAGCAGAATACATTCCCGCAGCCTTCTCCCTGTAAAACACAGCTCTTTCAATTTCGACCAGAGGCTGCACGGAGGATGAGTTGTTTACTCCGATGAATAATACGGCAGAGTACATTGAACCCATTGCGTTAAATATATCGGACTGGCGACTCCTGTTCCAATAAATTGCAACAAGAGCACGTTACACGTTAGTTTCCATAATCAACCTTTCAAATCCAATAATGGGAATTCATTCCATGAATGCATTGGTACTCACTTCTTATTACCGGCACGCCAAAAGATGGTACCAAACATGAGGCCACAAACAAATGTAAAAAAGAACCGCACAGCGGTATACTGTGGGTTACGCCAGTAAGACAATCTCTGTTTCCAAAGGCACGCGGCACACTGTGTAAGGAATGGCTGGGAATATTGCGTGGGAAAGTAGAGGTCCTTTTGCCCTGGAGCGGGCGTGCTCAATTCCTTAATGAGGGCTTTGTTCCGCCTGCAAATAGATTAAGAATCAAGTTCCGTTCACAACTTTTAATATCAAAACTTCAAAAATGCAAACTGTTTGTTTCTCGTGCTTACTGGCATAACTCCGAGTTTCGATAAATTTCAGCAAAATCGATTCCGAGACGGCTTTCAACTGCAACAGAAGAGACCTCTAACATCCATGTAGCAGGGTTGTACCCTTCAGTTATCTTAGTCACCCCATTAATCGACTGCATTCAGAAGTTAATTGTTAGATCGTAGCTTGTTTTTGGAGGATCTTGATAAGGAGCAGTTAAATAGCTATTCATATGGGAAAGTTATGTGATTTTTAAACTTTTGGGAGACTTTTGGATCGATCCAATGCCATTCACAACTTTAAAGATATAATGCTTCTATTGTGTAACAAAATTTTAAAAATAATCCCAAACCTTCAGAAAAACTTCACAACACCAAATAACATACCTCGAAGTATTCAACTAGTTTATGAGAGTGACGACCTAATGGACCAGCATAGATAACCTGGCCTCCTCTTTTCATCAGAAATAACTGCAAGTTCCAAAACCCAAGCCTGTAAGATAAATTTTATGCTGTGGGCATGTGCAACTAGTTTAAGTCCCTAAAGCTAAATTACCTCGTCGAAGGCTTCAAAGATATCAATACTGGGCTGATGGATTGTGCAAACAACTGTCCGCCCTGTGTCAACGGTATTTCTAACCGTTCTCATAACTATGGCTGCCGCACGAGCATCCAGTCCTGAGGTTGGTTCGTCCATAAATACGATAGAAGGATTGGCCACAAGTTCTACTGCTATTGTCAATCGTTTACGCTGTTCTGTTGACAGACCAGTTACTCCAGGAAGACCAACAATTGAATCTCTCAACGAATTCAACTCCACTAGGTCCATTACTTCTTCCACGAACCGCTGCATTCCCAATAAATTTAATTCAGCCACCCAAAATAGAAGATATATATATATATATATATATATAGAAAGAGAGAGACAGGGCAAGGTACGATCACTTACGTTTCTTGTTTCTTCATCAACTTCGCTTCCAAGACGAAGCCATGCCGAATAAGTAAGGGATTCGTGAATTGTTACTTGTGGTGAATGAATGTCGTTTTGCTCACAGTACCCTGAGATACGAGCAAAGGTTTGCTGATTTTTTGGAAAACCAGAAATGCTGATGTTGCCTTCTATGTATCCACCTGTTTTTCTTCCTGCCAAAACATCCATCATGGTGGTCTTTCCAGCACCGCTAACTCCCATTAACGCTGTCAGAACGCCCGGTCTGAAAGCTCCACTCACATTTCTCAACAGCTGCAGCCGGGTTTCTGTGATGCCTTGTTCTTTCATTTCCTGCGCAACATGGTTGTAGTTATGGAATAATTTAGTCAAATCTTTTATTTACTTTTGCCACAATGAATGTACAAATCAATTGAAGACGTAATCCTGTTTAACATATATACCTGGGGCATGTCGACGAAGTAACAAATATCGTCAAAGGCTAAAGCGAGGGGTTGAAATGGAAGGACCATGCCCTTCTTTGCCGTTCCGGATGTAGCAGCGGCCGTTACCTCGGCTCTATCCGATATAGAACCGAAAGAAGATACACCACTTCTTACAATCTCACCAGCTGCACCTCCTGCAATCCATTGCACAACGATTAATTAATAAACAATCGAGAGTAGTAAATAGCTTCCAAAGAAAATTGAAGTTCCTCTTCCAACCTTCGGATGTGGATTCTGCAATGGCCTTCCCTCTATCTCCCTCACGAGAGGTCAGTTCAATAGCCATATTTCCTCCTGTTCTATTTGCCTGTTGTTCGTGCAATGTCTCTTCAGTCACAGCGGCCTGGGCTTTGTCAAGAGCTGTATGATCGATCCATTAAATCAACAAGGTACTATCAATACATCAAGAAGATAAATAAACATCAAGCAGTACAATTATAAATATAATAGATGGTGTGATATACTGTGTGACATTTCAAAACTAACATTGATCTATATCCAACATAAAGCAGAGAACAGTGTCTCACGTTTGAGATAAGCTAGCGCGAGAGTGAAGCAAATGTTGAACAAAACCATGTATCCGAGCAGAGCTGCAATACCAATCCAGTACCAGTATCCATGTGGAAATATTCCGCGCGAGTTTAGAACAAATACACCTAAGGTGTCATTGCTCAATAAGGAGCCATCGTTTCTCAAGGTGGGCTGTCATTCACCCAAAAGTTCTCAGTGATTTGAAACGTATACATCAATTTTCTAATAAATACATCTTCAGATAAGATTATAGAATCCCTGAGCTACCTTTTCCCACTTGTGACCCAAAAACTCGTTCACAGAAATGGCATTTTGGGCATACATGAGAGGAGATATCCAGTAACCCCATATCCACCAGCCTTTAATGTCATCTGTTACCATGGCACAGTGTAGAAATAATTAATCATGTGTGATGGCAGAAAATAGATTATATCTTCCAAAACTAGTAGAAAAATGGTTGATTAATAAGGCTACTTACGTCGTGAGAGAAGAAATCCACCGAGGAGCAAAATAATCACCAATGCAAAAGAACCAAATGTGTTGGCTACGATCATGGTCCGACCCAATGATGCGATGAACCGAAACAGTGAAAGTGACATCATATGTACACAGGCTAGCAGCAGATACTGGCGAAAGACCCTGCAAAACAACACCCAAGTTTTGTGAATTGTGAACTAGAAGAAGATTCAAGTCCAACTTGATGCAAGCTCTGATGGCGAGGATATGCTTACCTCCCAACAGAAGGATCGTAACCAATGACATAATAAGTTACGAAAACCCATATGCCCGACTCCAGAAGTGAAATTGGAATTTTCAACACCCAAATGGGCAATGAGTAGGCCCATGCAGGGAAAAAGAGAAGGTCTCTTTGCTTGTAAAATGTAGGAAGCTTCTGGATTGTCATTGAAAGTTCTGCAAAACCGTTGAACATGCAGGTAATCAAACCGAAAAAGAGAGCGCCCATGTAAGTGTTTCCGTCGTTTCCTGAGTCGTGGTGCATCTTGGTTCGCAAAAACACTGTCATCGTGACGAAAGCCATCACTGTGAGCTGCTCAAAGCGTTGAGCCAAACAATGAAGTCGGTTAAGGCTTTGATGAAATAACGTGCAGAAGCACAAAGGTAAAAACAAAATACTGAATGATCAAAAACAGGTGACAACTGTCCCACGTTTCATCGTAAAAAGGTGAGTATATTTCACACTGCAAGACATCCTATATCTATATTCAAACTTATAATCATCATTTCGATATATCCTCGCGATGAAAAAAGGGTCAGTCATACAGTCTACTTTTTCAAAAATATATTTCAAATTCTACAAAACATTATAACTTCAAGTTAATACTTTTCAAATTTTACATGTTTCCAAAACATAGCTATAACAAGTAGTACAGTAAAATTATGTAAAATTAATATATATATATATATATATATATATATATATATATATATAATTAAAAACTATATATATATATATATATCATGAAAATAAATTTAGATTTAAAAAATGAATATATAAATAAATTTATAAGTATTTTTTCTAAATTATTAAACTTTAAAATTTTATTAGATATTATTTTTGAGATTTAACTAAGTTTTTATTAGACATTATTTTTGAGATTTAATTAAGTTAAGTAAATCATTCGTCTATATTCATTTTTATGAGAGGTGGTTTTTCATGATTTTTGAATAGTCCACTTAATATTCGTTGCATGAGGTGATGCTTACAAAGATGAAGAAGTAAGATTGAAACTAGTGAAATGATTAGTGAAATAGACAGCAACAAGGTCAGGGTATGAAAAAATTTAAATACCAATTTCCCACATCATTAATGTTTCTGAATAATTTTAAGTTTAAAAATAAATAAAAATCAAATTATTATGCTTTTCTAATAATTTTGCGTTTACATTTAAGTTTTTAGTCTATCTGTGTGATAATATTTTAATTTAAAATTTTGTTTTTTTTTTTTAATTTTAAAATAATTAAAATTATAATTTTGTAAAACTAATCAAAATACATCAATTTTGACTTGAAGGACAAACGAGGTTAAAAAAATCAAATATCTAAATTAAAATACATAAGACTCTGACATTTTGAAGAAACTAGGCTGGTGAGAAATAAAACAATGTGAGTGCTAATTAATGGAGATCTTTATTATGTTATGGTTGGATGAAAACAAGTTCAATATGAAAGAAAGAAATACATGGGTTGGCTTCAATTTTGACAGAGAACCTGATCAGGAAGGGAAAATCCTTATACCTTTACCAAGCTGTCAAAGACCTTGAGATTCGGGCCATCCTAGGGACAGTCTCAAGTTAATTGCCAATTCAGACTCTTCGACTAGGTTTTAGATGAATCGAACTTATAATCCGATTAAGAATGTAATGTAGTCCAAAATATGGATGATAATTTATATTTAATTGCACTTTTGTTAAATACGACTAAAGTTAATTAATAAGTACACTAGAATTAGATATTCATAAATGTTTACATCTCCAGAGTTACAATTATATGAATGCAATTCTGGCATGTAAGGTATATTTTATTAAATTATATTTTGCTGCAGGAAATTCCAGAGTAGGGTGGGCAAGAAAGTGCGAGATTCAAAAATAAAAGTTCTCATAAGTTCAAAATATGCACCTGACTGGTCTTAAAGACGTAGACGAAAGAGTTTCTCCTCATGAGAAGCCATTCCCTCCAGAAACAAGCCTTGAACAGTTCCTTCTTGTTCACCCCATACTTTGAAAATGAAAGCGCAGCGGGATGGCTCTTGACTTTATCGTATGGCGTGGACAACTCCTGGGCCAATTTCTGTCCAACATGGAATGATTGAAATGCCTCAGCAAATTCCCTGACGGCTACATATCTATAAGGTTCTCTCAATGCCCAGTATTGCTGCTGATCTTTTTTTGAAGTAACCTGCATATCAAAAACAATCAGAATCGATCACATAAAATACGAATAAGCTGTCAGACCGAACGAATTAGAAAATTAGAATAGACGAGCAGGCTATTGTCACTTTACTTCCTGCAAGAAATCTGCCACGCCCTTGCGGTCAGGGCACTTGAAACCCATGGATTCAAAGAACTCGAGCACATCTTCACGGGGCCCATGATAGACAACCTGACCCTCGGAAAGCAGCACGATATCATCGAAGAGGTCGTAAGTCTCCGGCGCTGGTTGCAGCAGCGAAATGATGGTCGTCCCGTCCAAGACGTGGACACTCTGGCGTAAGCATTTCACAATTTGGAATGTTGTCGAGCTGTCCAGTCCAGTCGATATCTCGTCCATGAACAGAGCCCGGGCAGGACCCACCAGCATCTCAGCTGCGCAATCCAAATGCTTAAAGCCATCAGATCAATTCCAACTTTGGCGCCAAACAATTTCGATTTGATCGTTGCCAGAACAAATTGAAAAGATTTCAAACCTAACCTGTAGTTACACGTTTTTTCTGACCCCCAGAGATCCCTCTGTGCATGTCATCTCCCACTATTGTATCCGCGCAAATGTCCAGCCCTAATATCTGCAAGGTAAGCTCGAGCCATCAGAGCCTGCCGCTAACTATACAGGCCGCAAGATTTTCATTCTTTACAATAAAAATGCACTTACCTTCAGAATGTAATCCGTAACCAGGCTCGTTTCTTGCCCCTCTATAGCGATAGCCTACAAAAAGGGAATGACAGATTAAGAATGGAAAACACGATTAAATATATAAAAAAAATCTTGAATTACAGCATTCATACCTTCATAAAAACATCAATATCTGGATCAGGTTTGATGCCAGCCTGTTTTTCTCTTCTGGAAAGCTCAACTAACTTGTCTGTAAATTGGATCAGTCAATCTTAGTAAAACCGTGGGGACAAATTTGTACTTTTAACTATAATAATAACAACATTTATTCCCTTTATATCTTTGAATCATAACTGTCATAACAGAACTCTCAGAAAAGTCTATAGTTAAACTACTTAACCATAACCAATCCGAGAATCCGTTTACAGAGTCATTATCAAAGAATTTACCATATCTGGTTCCAACCCCTTGACATCGGCCAGAGAAGTCCATAGTTTCTCGCACAGTCATTTCACCAATATGTAAATCATGTTGGCTGATGTAAGCCGATGTTCTCTGGGGCACAAATTCTTCTAGTTTGTGCCCATTATATGTCACAGAGCCGGATACCTGTAAATAAGGTCTAATTTTAGCCTTTGCTCTACTGCATTGTGTGGAAAAGTGTGAAATTAGAGGATAGTAAAGGGAACCCACTTTTAATTCCGAATCGAGCTTGCCAGCCAAAGCCAAGAGTAAAGATGTTTTCCCCGAGCCTGGCGGTCCCAAAAGCAAAGTCATTCTGCAAAAATCCCGGCAATTCCAAATCTTAAAATACTGAACTTTTGCAGGGTTTGACACCAGAAAATAAAGACTCGGCAATCCGAGATTAGAAAAGGAAGGCAGGAAATTAAATGGAGCGAGTGATGTTCACCTGCATGGTCTAATGATACCGCTAAGATCGTGGAGGATAGAAAGTGGTCTCTTCTTATTTGGAAAGATTTTCAGAAATCCTAAAAACGCCTGAAAAGTGCAATCTCCTGTAAGTCCCCGCCATAATTTGCATTCTTGAAAATCAAGATTAGTTGATTTAATTAAACATACCTCCAGCATATTCAAGGAAAAGTTTGGAATAGTCGGCAGCGATCTGCTACCAACATATACATCTGCATCTACGCTCAAATGCTCGAAACGGACTTCGATCTTGGGCATGTCGATGCCCACTCTGCAAACACCAGCCACCGGCAAACATAAAAAACACTCGAAAACCACGAAACACGGAACAAGAAAATCAAGAAACACAAGACTTTGCCCCTTACTTGTCGATCCTGTTGCGGAGCTTCAGCAGAAACCGCTCGTTATCGTCGGCTGCAATTTTAAGCAATCTATCAATGAGAAGCTGGCGATCTTGAAAGCCAATACTGGCCACGTCGACTTCTTGGTGCTCGCCTGCAACGCTGTGAAGAATTCCCTTGCGGATGCGGTCGTAAGTTGGCAATTTCTCCAGAGCGGCCCACTTCAAGGCCTCTTCGTCGTCTTCATTATCTCTACTCCTGGTGGATCTGGAGAACACATCGTCCCCTCCCCTCCAAATTCCTGAAGCGCTGCTACGCTTGCTCCCAGCCCTCCACATATCAGCAGCCGGTATTGCCATGGTTTCCTTCTCAGTTTCCTCAGCTCTAGTATATTTCCTGCGCCCCTTCCCTCAGCTCTTGGATCGTGCGTCCAGATCTAAATACGACCAAGGCACTATCAAATATTGCGTTACAGGAGTGGTGCACTGTGTGAGAAGCCAATTAGGGCCACGGGGGAGTGTCGCACTGTGTGAGAAGCCAAGGGCCCGGCTGCCCGTGGGGAGTTCTTGGTGAATGGTGAGGTGAGAAATGGCCCTTTTATTTGTGATTGGACCCGCAATCGCTTCGATGACCGCAAACCACGGCCTACCACATGTCGCGCTGACCAAATATTAACCGTTCTAGACCTGTCCCGTCATTTTCAGCTAATTTATTTTTTCGTTTCTCATAATCAAATCATGAACTAGGATTAGCATATTCCTTTAGCCATGCCAGCCAGCCGTTATGTCAAAATATTTGGCCAAAAGTGAAATATGAACTTCTAGCAGCCCTGAGTTGACCGGACATATTTGATAGTCATAGTAGTGGTAGTGTTTAACAAAGTTTATGGAAATTTTGGTACTACTTTGCTAAAATTTAGTGAAATTTTTGGAAATTTAGTTAGTGAATAAATAAACTTCCCTATTCTTGTCCGTAGTTAAGAGGAGCCTTGGAATTTGAAAATCAACTCACCTGTCAAATATGACGGTTAATTTAAGCATTTGAACGGAATTTGATGACGGATATCAAACAACTCTGTCAAAATTGACGGCTAAATTAAGCATTTGAACGGAATTTGATGACGGATATCAAACAATTCTGACTGTATCAGAACGTTAAGTTGCCCCGTGATTAGCAATTTACAGTCAAATTCCACCATCAGTGGACCCAACAGAGTTCAGCCGTTCTAGAATTATTATGGTGGATGTTAATGTGCATATGAATGTAACTGTTAAGACTGACCTGTTCTTCCTTTTTTAAATCCTTCAATCTAGGAGTTGGGTGACTTGGGGCGATTTGATAACTGAAAATTTAGTTTTGGCCCTGTTTATTCATTAAATTTATTTTTTTAATTTATGGTTTAATGGTGTAATAAAGATTAATTTTGTTTATTTATTTTTAAAATAAAGTTTAAAAATTAAAATAAAAAATTATATTAAAATATTTATTAATAAATGAAATTATAACATTTTTACCACATATTTATTATATTAAAAAAATTATTTAAAAATCCTATTTATTTATTAATTTTAGTTAACTATTTTTTTTTAATTATTTTATTTATAATTATTATTTATACAATTTATTTTTCATTTATATTTTATAAAAATAAAAAATATAAATTATAAATATATAGTATTTAAGCTTATTTAATTCAATTAAATTTTTTTGAAAGTAATTTGTAATGATTGAAAGAAACCAAATCGTTAAGATCAAACATCACATTCACACATAGAACTTTAAGCTTAATAATTTAAACATAAATTGTATGGTAATAACTCTGATCCACTATTAATATTTTAATTAGTTGTTTTTTGTGCAATTTTTTGAAGGTTTTTCTGGGAGATTTTTTGGGTCTAATTTCTTTAAAATCGGGTAGGAATTCTTTGAAAACATAAATTTGATGGGTAACCTTGCACAATAGAAGTGTTTTTAGGGTGTTGAATCTATATATACAATCAAAAACCAGTTTAAATAACAGAAATCAAGATTTTATCTCAAAAATTTTCCCCAAATTTTTCCCCAACTTCCAAACCGTAATTCCAAAAAAAAAATGATAATAACTTTTAATTATGTTCTTGAATTAGAAATGAATATAAAGTTATCCTTACCCGTATGGGGTGTTAGTGGTATCTTTGGTTGAAAGTGGCACGAAAAGCAAGAGAACCCCCGTTATGTCATTTGCCTACATCCCAAATGATAGCATAGAGAGTTTGTCGCCCTCATTGGAGAGGGATAGGCGGGCAGGCGGGGAATTTTCTAAAGGAAATGGTTACAATTATGTGTAAAATTGGAATATTTATTTTTATGTTTTATTTTTTATTTTTTTTTGGGTAAGAATGGTTTGATATTATGAAAATTTTAAGGAGAGGATATCACCTTACCAACTTTAAATGATAATTGAGTAAGGAGAATAAGTGATATTATGGACAAAGCCTGGAATTAAGGTAGGAGGAAAAGGCGCCATATGCAAGGACAACCATACCATGAATGTACGATGGTTAAAAAATTATGGTTAAAACTTGATTTTTTTGGCTAGAAAATTACTATGCTTTGGGTGTTTGTTATCTAGTATATGTGGTCTTCTACCTTTGTCTTACACTTATGGCGAGGAGGACCATATGTGGGTCCATGATCCGGGGGGGGGCCTTTGGAAGAGGTAGAGTTTAAGGGGCTTGGGGATACATGACAATAGGATGTGGTGTAGATTAAGATGAGATGAGATGAGAGGAAAAATTGAGGAGATAACAGAAGAAATGAAAGGACCAATGATGGACTAGCAAAGCTTCTTCATCTTCACACCTAACTCATTTGACTCACATGAGAAGGGAGGAGGCATGGCTAGTGGAGCAAAGATACCACCATCTATTTTTTAAGGAAGCAAAACAAAAAACGGTGGACTTGGAAACAAAGGTAGACGAGATGAAAAATAAGCTCTCACAAAACCAAATCTTCAGCAAGATGTAGGATTGGCTCATAGATCATGTGTACTCTCAAATTGCGAACTCAAAATTTTACAAGATAGTTGAAACTGTGTGGACTAGGAAGATTGTAGTGGCACAAACCCTTGAAAAAGCTTAGACTTCCTAAGAGGAAACAAGGTAGACTATTAAACTTTTGGAGGCCAAGTTCGAGCTCCTATGTAAGGTAGTTACTAGCTTTTAGGGTGGAATTTTTGTCGCACCAGTTGCAAAGGATGGTAGGAAACAAACTCTATATAAAGAGGCAAGGATCTCTTCACAAAATCCCATCCTCCTTGATGAGGAGGAGCTAACCTTAGGCCCAATATTGGCAAAAGGAGAACTTGCTAAATTTGTCAAGGAACATAAAAAATTGAATGAAGTGCAAATAGCCACAAAACTCTAGTCTAGTGTGGGCACAACCCTCATATTTTTGTTGTCCTTTGTAGCTAGAATAAACAATAATTATAGGCTTGTCACAAACCTTTAGTTACAATCTTTCCTTCTTTTGAACATCTTTAATTGAAGCATGACTAATATCCTTAATTGATAATTTTTGTACAATAATATGACTATATCTTTAGAATCTAAGCTTCTCTAATCCATCATAAATTATAAAATCCTTTTCGGTAATAATCACATGCACTGGAACATTTTCGACGTGTTCGACGTGTTTCGAACCAACCAGTGTGGTTCATCATTCTTTATTGTTTATAATATAAAACATAGTAAATTTAAAAAAAAAAAAAAAAAACATTAATAGGTAAAAATAGAAAGATGCTCAATGTATAGGTGTGAGGCATGTTGATTGCAAATTAGATCTAAAATTATTTATATACATTTTTTACCTAAGAAAGGCATTGTCTGTTGAGGCTACTATTTTCTCAGGGTAGGTACTTTTTCGTTGGAATCCGGCAATACATTTTTCGAAAAATCTGATCCAAAGAGTGTTTGAATAGTTTTTTTTTATGTTGGAAATGGATTCATCACCATTAAGAACCTCAAAGGCACCCAAAATCTTGAATCTTAGCCATTATAACCCAAATTGCCCAAAATTTCCAATTAATTTTGTACAAATCTTACTAAATTTTCTAATTGATTTTATAAAAATTTTGCTAAATATTCCATTGTTTTTTAAACAAAAATTTAATGAGATACTATAAATGTCCAATCCAATCACTAGAGGTGATTCTAAGTGCCAAAAAGGAGAATCAATATCACAAGTCATTGTGATAAGGAGGGAGCTTTAGCTCTGTCCTTGATAATGGTTCACCTTCCCTCTAGTGTGTGGCATGTTGATTCACATTCACCTTCAACAATGTTGATGAATCGTAGAAGCAACGGATGCTTGTTGGTGAATGAGATGTTGGAAGCATAGGTTAAAGTTCTCATTTTTTAACCTTATAAATAAAGAAAGAAATGTGTTGTTGTGATAAAATGCGAAGGATATCATGTCGATGATGATGGGTTGTTTGGAAAAAAAGGTTTCAACTATTTCAAAAAGATGGTTTAAGATAGCTAGATTAATTTGTATTTAATTTATTGTTGAATGTTTTAATAAATATTGAAAAATAACCATTCAAATTTTTAAGGAATTATTTATAATATAAAATTTAATAAATAAAAGTATTTTTAATTATTAAAATAATCAAATTTTTTAATTTATTTATTTTTTAATTCATATATATATATATGTTAATATTCATATTTTATTTTTTAATTTAAAAATGTAATTTTATAAATAAAAAAATTATTAAATAAAAATATAACTTTAACCAAAAATTTAAAATATAATTTTACAAAATTTTATTGACTAAATAAAAGTATAACTTAAATAAAGAAGTTTTATTAGTTTTAAAAAAGGTTCAAAATATTTTATTAGCGAATATTCTTTTGTTATCAATTTAATAGAAATATAATTTTAACAAAATTTTCATATATATATATATATATATATATATATATATATATATATATTTTGTTAACTTTATTTATAGACTTTTTTCAATATTGTAAGGCATTAAATTTTATTTTATTTATTTTAAATTTATTCAAAAATATAAATTCTCAAAAATAATAGTCATTTTTTTTTTTTTATTAATAAATATAAATGATTTAAAGTTTTTGTTGGATAAATACTTAATTAATTTTCTTTCTAATTTAGTCAAACTAACTATTATATTATGGCTAATTTGATCATCTCTACATCTATTTAAATCGTAAACCTAAATCTATTCTCGCATCTGATCCTGAAAATGAACCACAATATTTTAATATGTGATTATTAAAAAAAAATTCTATTCACAATTTATATATCACAGAAACCATCTCTAAAACAAAATAATTCCTTTTAAAACAAAATAATTCCTTTTAAATAATATATTATATAAATATATTTGCAATATATTTTAAAATCATGAATCATTAATAAACTTATAATATCTTCTTATTATATATTATATCTATAGATATATAGATAAAATAATATATTTATTTAGGGGAAAGCTACCAACTCCGTAGGAAAAAGCAAACAAATTTAAATAAAGTTGCACATTTAAAGTAAATTAAAAATATACCTCGTTCATTTCAAGGTATCTTCGCTAACCCCCGCGTGCAAAAGGAAAATGGGCTTCAAAATTTTCCCATAGTAAGCGCCGAAATATATGGAATTTTCACATCCGTGAGCTTAACATGCCCCTTCTTCCCAAAGGGGTCTTTGACATTTCTTTTATGAAATATTTAGTGTTTAAATATTGTACTTGTATTTATTATATTCAGTTGGGAAATATGTATTGTATTCAGCTGGGAAATTCGTAGAGCAAAAAAATAAGAAGGGGATGGAGAGTTTTGTATTCATTGCAAAAGAATTTCAAAATACATGCATAATAGTTGAATTATGGGATTTGAAAATCAAGAAGTTTTATTTTTGGGGTTTTAGTGGTGCTAGTGGTATTATATGGATGTGATGTATGGGGTAGTAGTGGTATTATATGGATGTGAGGTATGGGTAGTAATACATTAGCTAAAAAATGAAGACAAATAAAAAGATTATAAAAGCATTTAATCATAAACAATCTTAAGATTAAATCAACTATTCCTTATAAAATTGTCTTGATAGAAGTTGGGTTTAGATAAATGTCTTTTGGATTAATCACATTATTAGGATTTGGTTTTAAAAGTTGGGTTTTTCCATTAAAGCATTGACTATGTTCTAGTGGTTAAGTTATCTAAAAGGATTAAATAACATGGAAACTCATCACTGGCCAAAAATGATAACAGGAGATAATTAGATAGAAGATAGAAGAAAGCACACTTGGACGAAATGAAACATCAAATGGATGAATAAGTGGGGTATTAGCATAAGTGAATGTCCAAATACAAATGAGAAATAGAAAAGTATGTGCGAGGAAAATTCAAAGAAAATGTGTGGAAACGACTTCTTGGGAGGAAAAAGGAATATTGTATCAAGCATTTCAATCCTACATATTATCATACACAAATGTCCTACATAGGAATGGAAATAAAATGGAAAGCAAAATTGTGTAATATTCCCAAATGGGGAATGTAGCAATATAAGACATAAAACTGGAAATAGCAGTGAATAACTTTACACCAAAATGTGTGAAAACCATAGAGCCATTTTATTATGTAAATCAACAGCAAATAAGCACAATAGAAGCGGGCACAACTCAAATAATCAAGGCAAACAAGCCTCCCATGAATACATATGCCAAAAGTGAAATGTTGCTATATTGCAAAATGTTCATGAACATGTACAGCGCAATCATAGATGGTACACTGCTACATGGGAATGTGAAATAACATAAATCTGCAAATAGTTTGCTCATACAATGGTGGGAGTGAAGATCTAAGCTCCCACACACAATTTCAAGACAATCCTGGAAGGATTTCCTGAAATATGCAAAATGGAAAAAATGTCGGAGTTGCAGTCCTAGGACTGAATAGCAGCTGCAACTCAAGAACTGGATGGAGATCGCTGAAGATGCTGCACAAGATGAATAGAACTCCTCCAATGGATCTTCCAAGTGAAAGGCTGATCCTAACACTAAAGATCTCACCCTCCAAATAAACACCGCAACCCCTTACTGCGAATGGTTACAGAAATAACGCAGTCAAGGAGAGGGATTGCGCTGTAGGAGATAGAAAATGTGTTGGCCAAGTGCCAAGATCTACAATCTGCTCCAAAGGCTTCCTCACTGATCTCCCAAAGGAAAGAAAGCTTCCTCCTCTGAAACATAAGCTCCGGAAGTGGTGTTGTGAACCCTCCATCGCAACACCCTACAACACAACGTTATACTTCTGCAGAAATAATGTTGTAGATGAACGAGGTAGCTTGGCCTCAAGCCTAGATGTGGAGAAATGATGTACAAGCTCCCTCAAGAGGCCTCTCAAGAAATGACAAGGAATTCCTAAACAGGAATTCCTTGTGCTAAGCAGCATAACAATCTCAACTAAACAGTTGAAGAAAGCACAAAGTCATACAGACCATAAAATCAATAATCAATAACATAAGATGTCCTCATATGGCTACCTTGCCTTCCTTTTATACAAATGGAATTCCTCCAACCTTGGGTCCCACTCATTAGGGTTTCCTCCACCAAGGAATCTTCCTCCCACTATCATTGCGCTGTCTCCAAAGATGATCTCCACCTCTTATCCCAGCATTGTTGACTTGGTCAAACTTGACCTTGTCCACATGCAAATTCCCCTTTTCACACATGAGGGTGTGAAATCCAGCTCCTATGATGATCCCTTTTCACATTATGAGGGATTTTATTCATATTTTTAACATGCATGGGCCTCATTACCCATTTATTCAACTGCTAGGTGATAAAAACAAAAATCAATATTACAATTAGCTGTATGCTAATTTTGGAATATTACAGTCCTCCCCTCCCAAATGTTGCTTGTCCTTTAGCAACTACAAGGATAGAACTGAGAAGTCTCCCCTCCTCCTACTGTAGCATCCACATATGATAAACTCCTCCAAGGAATGAGATGTTGTCTCATCAATAAGTCTCCATATTGCCCCTCCCAAGCATGCAAGCTAGCTAAATAGCTATCATCATGAATAAGTAGAGTACTCAAGGAGGCTATAAGGTGTTGTCTAGAGGTCCCTTTGAGGTATGGGATCTGAAATGTATTGGGAATCATCATTCCCATGTGGATCTTCCATCCCTAAGCTATCATCCATACAAAATGAGTTACCTCCCAACATGGCAACTCCTGAAATTTCTCCTCCACCTTTGGCTCTTGCAATGTAGGTGGGCTGAAAATCTGATCATGGTAGACAAAATAGCCTACCCCACGTTTTCCTCCTCTCCACTTATGATAAGCTGATCTTGGGCTGCAATAATGTTGCCCTCAAGTGGCAAGATCAAGACTATATCTCCAAAGATCTCCTCTCCAACGTTATGAATCATGCTAGCCCAAACCATCCCATATATGATGAATAGGAAATCATCACCATATGGCATCCAAATGAGAAGATTGTTGAAGGTTTCATGTAGTGTTGGAAGGTACCAACAGTCTCCCAAGTGGTTACGGCGCATTTTTCCTAACTGTTGTTTCAGAAGATAACATGGCAAGTTGTCTCTTGACAAATGGCTAGTTGTGTATGTCATCACATCTACTAGTGAATAGTAAATGGCTTGGTGAATCAACTGAGCATACATAGAAGAATAATGAAACACTTGCCCAAGGCCACATAAAATATGGTTGTCTCCATCATATAATTTGGCCCAAAATTGACCATGGAGCCCAATGAGAAGCTTTCCCTCTTGTGGAGCAATGCACTGTATAGAAATGGTGAGAGTATGCAAATACTGTGTTAGATAATCCGTAGTTGCAAAAACAAAATTCTTACCATGTACTGCAAGTAAGATGATGATAGGATCCATGAATAAGCCCTCCATATTGGTATGGCATACTCCCATGAAGAGAAATGAATCATATGCTGCATGAGGATCCTTCTTCTTATGCTTGGAAATCCAAGTCAAGAAGAGCATGTCACAGTAATAGATGTCTCCATCCACTACTCCATCTTTCTCACCTCCTTCTTGTCCACCAAGTGCATCAAATTTGAAGTGATAATGGGGACACTCCATCAGTAAGTCCAAGCTCCAAAGTGACAATTTTGTTGGCCTATGTAAATAGGCTCCTTCCAACTCATAGCCCCATTCTTTAACATGCCCATTGTCAAAGACATCTCCCATAATGCTGCTACATATAGGAAATTCCTTCCAAAATGGAAGTACCTCCTGATCATCCAAGGCTAAGGAGTAGCTCCTTTGCACCATGATAGTGCCACCTCCTACTCCTGCAACATCATGCAAAGTATGAGAGAAAATCTGCCCATGCTCTCCCAAGAACAACCAAAGCAACAATAGCTTTTGCTGCCTCCTCACACCTCCATCATACAAATCATGTGGTGAAAACATAATGATTGATATGAAGAATGTCATATCAACACAATGCATCCATACTCCTTGCTGCCATATGATGCAAGTGCCCAGCCAAACTTTCTCCACCCATATACCCTTTGAAAGAGGATATGTCACATGATGGCCAAACTCCTTCAAGAGCAACCAACGCAGCCAAGCCTCCTGCTGCCCAATATCATAGATTTGCAAGTAGCTTTCCAGCCTCTTGCTCACCATCCACACCCATTCATCCAAATGTGGGTGTCTCCCATCATGCTCTATCTTGGTACTTCTCCAATGAAGACTAACATTCTCCCAATTCAGATTTTTCTTCTTGCATTTCACGGGATGTTGAAATGCAACTCATTGGAGATCTCCTAGAGAAGATCTCACATCAATGTCCTTATTAAATCGATAAGCATCCAAGTGTGTTGGAGGCAAAACCTCCTCACTGATGCTTAATGACAATGCTGTTAATCTCTCCAATGATGTAGTGGTTGTCTCATACTCCAACTCAAAGATGAACATATGGTTTTGTATAGGAGTGTTTTGGACAAGGTTCATCTCATCCTCCAAAAGTTCACACCCCAACCCCAAGTGTTGTGTGCAACTCAACAAAGGCACATGAGGATGATGGTTCATCCCTTCCTTGAACAATTCAAGGTTGCACAGTGCAGTGCAATTCTGTTGCTCCAGATTAGCAGTATGCAATGGTATATATCCTTCCATAAGATTTGCTGAAATAATAGGAAGTGGAAACTTAGGCATACCTTGGTGCAATTTGGGAACATATTGTGAGGCTGCAAGAGTTCTTTCCTCCAATGTGTTGGCTTCCCCAACTGCTGATGTTGATGGTTGCTCCTCCATAGTTGTGACAACGTTGGTACAAGTCTCCTCCAATGGTGGTGAGGGCTTCTCCTCCTCTGATTTCTCTTTGCCAAATTTTTTAATCAACCTTTGAGTAAACTCAGCAAAAGTAGTCACTCTTGCATGGCTCAAATGGCTGAAACACCAAATGTTGGCTTCACCTTCTAGGTGTAGCGCTGCAATTTCTACAGCCTCTTTCTCTACCACTGGATGTAGTAGGAAGAATGCATCTAGTTTCCTTTCCCAAGCCCTTGTTGTAGATGACCCATCAAAAGTAGACAATAGAAACCTATTGCCCTTGATTCTTCTTGTGCTGCAAGGTCTCCTTTCTTCCTCCAACTGAATGTACTGTGGGAAAGCTAGAGTCTCATTAAAGGCTCTAGGTTGAGATTTGTACTCAACAAGGTATTCACTTAGGATCTTGTGATCCAAGTGTCCTCCATCTTTCTGCAATTTGTCCTCTTTTTCAAAATGAAAGGGCATAGTCCCACTCCTTCTTTCTTCTCTTCTTTGCTTGACCTCCTTGTTGAGACCCTTACTATTTTTGAAAAGAGATGAGATAAAACTAATTCTCTCCATCATTCTAAACTTTCTCTTCTTCTTCTTATCTTCTTGATAGCATAATGGCTAAGATCCACAAGCTAAGCCAAGATTATGCTCTGATACCACTATAATATTCCCAAATGGGGAATGCAGCAATATAAGACATAAAACTGGAAATAGCAGTGAATAACTTTATGCCAAAATGTGTGAAAACCATAGAGCCATTTTATTATGTAAATCAGCAAAAAATAAGTACAATAGAAGCGGGCACAACTCAAATAATCAAGGCAAACAAGCCTCCCATGAATACATATGCCAAAAGTGAAATGCTGCTATATTGCAGAATGTTCATGAACATGTATAACATAGTCATAGATGGTACAATGCTACATGGGAATGTGAAATAACATAAATCTGAAAATATATTTCTCATACAATGGCGGGAGTGAAGATCTAAGCTCCCAAACACAATTTCAAGACAATCTTGGAAGGATTTCCTGAAATATGCAAAATGGAAAAAATGTCAGAGTTGTAGTCCTAGGACTGAATAGCAACTAAAACTCCAGAACTAGATGGAGATGGCTAAAGATGTTGCACAAGATGAATATACCTCCTCAAATGGATCTTCCAAGTGAAAGGAAGTGGTGTTGTGAACCCTCCACTGCAACACCCTGCAACACAACGTTATACTTCTGCAGAAATAACGTTGTAGCTGAAGAAGGTAGCTTGGCCTCAAGCCTGGATGTGGAGAAATGATGTACAAGCTCCCTCAATAGGCCTCTTAAGAAAGGAGAAGGAATTCCTAAACAGGAATGCCTTGTGTTAAGCAGCACAACAATCTGAACTAAACAGTTGAAGAAAGCACAAAGTCATACATACCATAAAATCAATAATCAATAACATAAGATGTCCTGCTATGGCTGCCTTGCCCTCCTTTTATACAAATGGAAGCCCTCCAACCTTGGGTCCCACTCATTAGGGTTTCCTCCACCAAGGAATCTTCCTCCCACTATCACTGCGCTGTCTCCAAAGATGATCTCCACCTCTCATCCCATCGCTATTGACTTGGTCAAACTTGACCTTGTCCACATGCAAATGCCCCTTTTCACACATGAGGGTGTAAAATACAACTCCTATGATGATCCCTTTTCACATTATGAGGGGTTTTATTCATATTTTTAATATGCATGGGCCTCCTTACCCATTTATTCAACTGCTAGGTGATAAAAACAAAAATCGATATTCCAATTAGCTGTATGCTAATTTTGGAATATTACAAATTGTTAATCGTTTAGATAAGAACTAGTTCATATTAACATAGATGTGAAATCAGAATATATATGATACCCAAAGAAGAGTGGGCAGACCAAAGGTGTAGTTAATACACTCAAGAAATGGTAGAGACAGAATGACATTACATCATGGAATGTTCAGCGTACAAGAATATACATATCAATTATATTGAGACACTAAAAGTGGAAAACTTGAGTAATTTGTTTGAAGAAGAGAATATAATAAGAATTGCATACTTCCTAGGAAAGATATACAATAGAATATCTAAGGTGCAAAAAGAAAAGGAAATTTAGGTGCGATTCTTTGGGTTGTGCAACCTTTCATTGATGAACTTTGTAGCTTTGGGTTTTGCAGGCTTTCATTGATGAACTTTGTAACTTATCATGTATAACCAGATATATCTATCATCTAATGATGGTTAAATTAATATTATAATATTAATTTAAATAAAATAGGTTATTAGTTTCTATCAAAGTATGAACATATTTTCCATTTGCAACTTAAATTCCTTTAACATTAATTGAATACTTTGCCTGTAGGTTTTAACCCTCAACATAAATTATCTACACACGAATCTTATAACAGAAAATAAATAATAGCGAGAGCATAAAACATAAAATAGATAAACACAGAGATTTTCCCCTGGATCCCAAATCAGGACGACCAACTTGATATTTCATTATATTCCTTTTAGTGTTACAACACATATATATACATGCCGAAGCATACATAAACCCTAATCCATTAACCCTAGATTAGAGCATAACCGTAGTTCCCTTGACCGGATCTACAAAAAATACCATGGGCCGAAAACCATCGTACCCCAAAACCATGTGCAAAACCATGCAAAAACCATGGAAAGGACTACCCATCGAAAATTAAGGACCAACAAATTTTTGTCGGGGCGCTGCCTCGGACCCCGACAGGGGGGGCTATCGCCCCCCCCTGTGACCCCCTCGTTGCGCCCAGCGCAAAGGGGGGGCAATACCCCCCCGCGCGTGATTAGTCGTGGAAAGAATATAACACATACCCAACATTGCCATAATATTTTACAAGATTTTTCAATAGGGAAAAAACATATTAAAATGATTTTTTTTTAAATAAAATGAATTTTCAAATTTTATTAAGATATTTATGAGAAACGAAATCATAAAATACATGTGAGAATACATGTGAGTCCACGGGGTAGTTTGATTGGAAATCACCATAATATGAAGTGTTATGTAAACAATGAGATTCAAGGGGGGTAGTTCGATTGGAAATAACCATAATATGAAGTGTTATGTAAGAAATGAGATTCAGGGTTCAAATCCACGTGGGTAAAACTAACAAAAAAGAAAAAAAATCATAAAACAAATAAAAGATGTAAATTTTATTTGTCTTACTACTTAATTTATCAACTATGTCTTGCAACATTAAAATAAAATATCATCCACTAAAACCTTGAACCTTCTTCTGTCATCCAAAAGCCTTCAGTACTATTTTTTCCAAAAAGTACCTTGTTGAGTCCTAAGTAAGCTTTTCAACTCGGTCTCATGGGTGTACAGGTCAAGCTAAGATAGATCTAACCTACCTATGATAGTGACAAGAGCTCTTTTGTGTAATCCATATTGTACCATCAATACAAGAAGTACTTTATTAACTCTTAGGTAAGCTTTTCAACTTAGTCTCATGGGTGTAGAGGTCAAAATCATAAATAATGAGCATGTCAATTATTAATTAATGGAAGCACCTTTCATAGACAAATATAATCCTTCTCCTTATAGGAATATTGATAGTGACAAGAGCTCTTTTGAGTAATCCATCATGTACGTAGTACTTTATTGACTCTTGGTTAACTTTTTCAACTCAATCTCATGGGTGTAGAGGTAAAGCTCATAAATCATGATGGAAATGGATTCAACACCATAAAAACCCCCTAAGGCACCCAAGCTCTTGAAGCTTGAGTGTAATACCCCTCAATAATTGTGTAAATATTATAGTTACTTTTGTTAAGTTACTTGGCAGACTATGGACCATGCAAAAGGTGTAATATGAATAAGTTATAAACGTGAATGTTTCTAATTTTAATTAATAAATAATTTTAAATGGTCACCGATGAAATTACGATGGGAAAAATATGTTGAAAGAAATTTTCACATTCGAGACACTTGAAATGAAGTTATGGGAAAAGGTGGTAACCTACCAAGGTTCCTCTCCATAGAGAGAATGATCTCAGTTAGGGAAAATGGATCCAAGAGGGGAAAGGGAAAAACCTGAGGAAACCTTATGCACTTGGAGCCTCGTTAGAGGGGGCTCAATAGAGGAAATTAAAGTTGTTTTGTTTGATTCCCTCAGGATAGGCCGATGTTGAGGGAGATAGGACATTGCCAAAAAGGGAATTTCCTTGAACCTAGTGTGGTCAGTAAAACCCTAGATTGGACTTGGCGTGGTCAAAGGAGACCTACATGGATCTGGTATGGTCTCTATCAAAGAAACTTGTTTTGGATGTGAAACTAGCTCGGGGGGGGAGTTATAGTGGAGGATAAAGGTTCTCATTTGTTGGGTGGAATTTTCTTTTCCCCTGTAATTTTCATGGCATATGTTTCTTTTTGTTTTCTGCATATGCTATGTTAAAATTTTAAGGATTGATTCAAGTTAGACACCCAGATTATTAGACAAATGATACATCCAACTACCTGTGAGGGTAATTAATCCTAAGCTCCAAGTAATAAGACGAGAAAAAATAAAATAAGCCCTAGACTAGGCCCACCTCATTCCTCTAGACTAAATATATAATTATATATGTAAATATATGGGTTCTAATTAAATTGCAAAATGTACAAGTTGGTCACTATTGTTATATGTAACTTTTCTAAAATAAGTAAAATTTTCATTAACCACCATGTATTGAAGAGAAAAAGGTATCAAACGATATATACACATCTTTGTACTGCACAACAAATATAACATATTCAATTTAAAACTTCTCCACAAGAAACAAAATGCATAGAATAGAACTATTAGGTCGAGCACAATTACATTAAACAAGTCATTATAAAATACCAAGAATCTTGTGATACCCGAAGGGTATAGAGCATAAATATAACTAATAAATTCATTAAATTATAATACCAAGTAGAATGTCGTTAATAAATTGTCAAAAGAGTAAAAAAAAACAACCCATATCTTTTAAAACTATATAGTCAAAATCTAAGTAAATATATGTGTATACCAAACAATGTACATTCATAAAATAAATTTGTATTTTGTTATCCATTATACACAATCAAGATAAGGTATCCTTAATATGAACAAAGAACCTCATCAATTCAATGCGTGACAACTACTACTTCTAGAAAGTTCAGTAAGAACGAGAACCATAAAATACTAGCATTTGCACCGAGAGGTGCAAAGTAACGCCGGGGAGTGGGGATACATCTTCCATGCGAGATTATTTTTTTTTGTTTTTTGTAGACACCCTTATTTTTTAATGTAATCAAATATTCTCATTGTCTTCTAGCTTTCCATAATTTATCATGAATGATGACCAAAACTCTACTGCAATTCGCTTGCACTCTAGCCAAATTTGTGTTGTCTTTATTTTTATTTTATTAACAAATATGTTGCATCCTTCAGTGTTTTATGATTTTTCAATTCAGTGTCACATGCACAAACAATAATCTATGCTGCAAATAGATAGCTGGATTTTGCTGCTTTTGTCCTGAGGTGACATAGGGCTAGAGGGAAAGGATCCATGGTTTGCACGTTTAGATGTGTCATGTTGTGTATCATGCAACCCATGACATTTGAAGGGTGATGAGGAATCTCTCTGTTTGGGTGGGGTGAACAGTGTTTGCCCACCCAATCTCATAAAAAGAATGCCTCTGGCGTAATTAGTACAAAATAATAGGAACATGTAGAAATAGATGCCATGCCTTCCAATGTGGCGAGTAGACTACCATTAATGAAAATCAAAATCCAAGAAAAAGCCCACAATGTCATCCTAAGAACTACAATCGAGAAGAGAGTGTTTCAGAATCAGCGCAACACCCAAGCCAACCGGTATTGCATCTTGTTGAATTCCTTCTGCAAAAAGACACAAGATACGCAGGCCCAGTTGAAGACATTAATACAACATTCAAGCTTATACAACTGCCTATTTGTCTGAACCAGTAGACTTGACTATATTGGAGGATGTAGTAATGCCATCTTAGGCTTAGCCCCTCATTGGAAAGTTGATACAAATCAATGACAACACTCTACAAAAACTAAATCTAAAGGGATCTAACCAGGCCCAGTTGAAGACATTAATACAACATTCAAGCTTATACAACCGCCTATTTGTCTGAACTAGTAGACTTGATTGTATTGGAGGATGCAGCGATGCCATATTAGGCTTAGCCCCTCATTGGAAAGTTGATACAAATCAATGACAACGCACTACAAAAACTATTTCTGAAGGGATCTAACAAGTGTTCACGATTATAAGATATGAACCATCATTCAAATAGAAGAGCCAACAAAAATATGGTTGGTGAATCAACAAAACTTGCAAAGAAATGTCAACATATTTTCCTGCACAATGCCTTTTTCCATCCATGCAACATGTTCATTTTCCAACAATGGTTGTGTTCGAGTCCCACCTGCTGCTGGAGCCCTACTACTACCAACCAAAGTTGTCTACAATGCCTCTCCTTGATCAACTTTGTGTTTTATTCTAGCAAGCTTTGCGGTCTACCTATACTTGACCATTCTGAATCCCAACGAGAACAGTGACGCTATAAGTGCTACAGACCCCAGAGCAATGCCAAGAACAATTTCCAAAATTTGATTTGTTCTTTGCAAGCACTGGTACTAAAGCAAGAGTTGGAGACATGTTTTTTGGAGCAAGTGCAAGAGTTGGGCTCAAGGAAGGGGCAACAGATTCAACAATAAGAGAAAAATGGCCTTGAAAATTTGTTGAGAAAACATTACTTGAGACATGTTTAGTATCAAATATATAACAATAAAAAAATATTAAATATATAAAAGGAATTCCCCATAAATGCTTCCAATTTCAATGACTGTGTACACTTTGCACACTTTTCTATAACATTTATGAATGTGAAAAAATTCTTACACTTAATTCCAATTCCAAAGACCTCTACACACTCGTGGCTATAAAATTTAATCTAACAAAGAATGCTTAACACTTGGAAGACAATGAATTCATACAAATCCAACTATAGGCTAAGCATTTAGTTATTATATGTTATGTGGACTGTTTAGCTTCAGTGGCGGTGGCTTTTGGTAGGATTTATATGCCATTTTTGGAATCATACACCATGATTTTGAGAGTAAGCTAATGCTTGAAATTTGTATTATGTGGATGTGGCTTTTGATAGGACTTGGAGGTCATTTTGAGAATTACATTTTTTGATTGTTGAATTTAACTACTGTTTGGGGGTAGGTTGATGTAACACACTTTAAATGTTGCATGTGTTGATTATAAGTTGGATATGAAAATAGCCACCTTAAAGTATGGTATTAAATGTTGTGTGAAGTTGTTTGTAAGTACTTGAATTTGAAAATAATCTCTCTTAAGCTTAAGAGAATTAAATGTTGAGTGAGGTGGCTTATAAGTCATTGTATCTAAATGTTGAGTGAGGTGGCTTATAAGTCATTGCATATGAATTTTGTTTCAGATTCAACAACTTATAAATCATTGAGTGAGGTGGCTTATAATTCATTGTCTCTGAATTGTGTTTCAGATTCAACAACTTATAAATCACTGAATTTAATGTTGTATTTAAGGTGGTTATTGATCATCTTAAGAGAAGATGCACTGGTGGATTCACTTTTGAAGGCGAGTCATGTAATTATTCTTTATCATAAAGAAGTTTTTTCAAGCTTTCACTTTTGGTAAACAAATAAATATCACTTAATATCTAATTTGAGCCACTCACAGAAGATGCCATCATGATCCTACTTATACTACCAGACTATTATATGTACTGACACTTGTTACCAACACTATTATTACAACAGTGATATTTTTAGACAGATCTGAAATTTGGAGTGTTATATCTACTAGAGACAAAATCAAACATTTCCTCACTTGACCCTTCCAGCACAAAGCTATGAAATTCACATCACATTCAGTAGTTCAGAAGTTAAGGTTAGGAATTTGAAAGAAAAATATAAAGATCATTTATTTTGACCTATAGCATTCAAATAAGTTATAAGGGCCCCTTTCAAATCAAAGCCACACAATCAACAGAAAGTACACCCAGTCTTATTTTTATGCCCTTTCAAGTTGATTTGAGATTCTGGTGTTCCAGAAGTTGATTTGAGATTCTGGTGTTCCAGGGATAGAATGACCACAAAAATCCATCCCAAATTTGGTGGTTAAACTTTACTTGGGTAAACTACTGTACAACTAGCCATGATAATAAAAAACTAAGGTACCTTTGTCTTATTTTTATGTCCTTTTAAGTTGATTTGAGATTATGGTGTTCCAGGAATGACCACAACAATCCATCCCAAATTTGGTGGTTAAACTTTAATAAAATATTTGGGTGTTAGCTTGATACAGAGTCATAAAATCTTAAAGCCTCTTAATTCAAATGTATTCTCCAAACCCCTATAGATATATGCTATTACTGCAACCTTCAAAAACTATTATTTGGCTATCGATTCCATACACAATTTGCTACTGCAACCTTCAAAAACTATTATTTTGGCTATCGATTCCATACACACTCTTTCATGCATATAAATTGCTTGAATAGTTGAATAGTATTTATGGCTCGATGTAGATGCAAGTATGCTAGAAAAATAATGGAAGAGCAACATTGGCACTACAAACTTGCACAAAATTTAAATTTATAAGCAAGGTGACTGCCAATTCGCAACCCTGGTCATAGACAACATTGACTCACAACTTGGCTAGACATCTAACTACAATATGTATTACAAAAAATGGCATTTAAGCAACATTCATAAAAACAGAATAGGATAGGACATGAAACTTATACGTTGAAATAGATCCTTATGGATAAACAATAACTGCAAACACAGGCTTCAACAAAATTCCTCCACAAAGTTTCCTATGCCTCAATCAATTTGTCATATATATTTTTATATAAATACATCCATTTTCAGGCATCAGTCAATGCAATAACACAGACTAAACTGCATCAGATTCCCTACAATAAAAATTTAATGCTGCAACAAATTCATACAAATTGTTTTAGATTCTATATGAACAAGAGAAATAGGCATGAACCACTATGCAGAAGAGGAAGATTTAGATGAGTTTTTCGCCGAGATAAGCTCATTATAAAACGGATGTTGTAAGTCTGATTTAAAAGGAAGAATCATTTCACTCCCTTCTATAATTTTTTCTCCCTCATATGGAAGGGAGAATGATCTTGCTAATAAATCCGTGAAGAGCCCACATAAATAAATGTGGGATCGGCTTGTTAGTGCCATCCAAGGCCAAAAAAAGACTTTTCTTTATCAATTTTAAATGAAAAACCTGATACTTACATTTCTAAAAGGGATGTAACTAAAATCATTTCCTGTGGCGAAAGAAAAAGACCAATTGATTCACCAATATGGAGCTTCACAACTTTGACAAAGATATAAGGCTGTAAGCTGTTGCATAACATCATGGAGTTCAATCAAGGAAACTGAATATCCTCTCCCTCAAGTCAAATCCATCCACTAGTACATTTGGGGGAAATTCCGACACTTGGTTCCGACGCTTTTGACCAAATGTCGGAAATTTCCCCAAATTTTTTCAATCCCGCCCGAAACCGTCGCTATACCGACGTTTAGAGAAAAGTGTCGCAGTAATGACACTTAGACAAAGTGTCTCAATTGTGACGTTTGGAGGAAGACGTCGCAATTGCAACACTATGCCCCAAAGCGTCGCTATTGCGACGGCTGCCTCCAAACGTTGCAAGTGCGACACAATGTCTAAGTGTCGCAATTGCGACGTTTGGAGGCATCTGTCGCAATAGCGACGCTTTGTTTGCCGTTAATATAACGACACTTATATACGTGTTACATAAAAATACAAAACTTATATGCGCGCTACATAAAAATGATTTTATTAAAAACTACATTAACGTCTGATATCACGCGCGCATTCGCCCTCCGCTCTTGCAGAACAACATTTTCCCTCAGCTCTTCCAGAACAACATTTTCCCTCAGCATTCACCCTTAGCTCTTGCAGAACAACATTTTCCCTTAGCATTCGCCCTCAGCTCTTGCAGAATAGCATTCGCCCTCAGCATTCGCCCTCAGCATTCGCCCTCAGCATTCGCCCTCAGCTCTTGCAGAACAGCATTCGCCCTCAGTATTCGCCCTCAGCTCTTGCAGAACAACATTCGCCCTCAACATTCGCCCTGAGCTCTTGCAGAACAGCATTCGCCCTCAGCTCTTGCAGAACAGCATTCGCCCTCAGCTCTTGCAGAACAACATTCACCCTCAGCTCTTGCAGAACAACATTCGCCCTCAGCTCTTGCAAAATGGTAAGTTATTACTGCAGGCCCTTCCTCCTATAGTAGGATTGACTCTATTTGGGTTTTTTGGGTCAATTCCATTGGATTGTGTTAGGATGTAGGGTTCTCTCTAGATGTCTTCCAATGTTCTTTCGGATGAGTTTCAAAGAGGATGTGTAAGATGTGTTTGTGCTTGCATGAATTTGACTCCACCAGTTTCATGAAGTTTAAGCTATGGATTTTAGTTCGAAAAACTCATCCATCTCAACACCCAGTAACGAATTGCCCTTGGTCTGATCTATATTGAAGGTGAAGTGCAAAGTGGTAGATAATGGGAGATCGAAATTCATCAACTTTATCACAAGGGTAGTACTCTAGATCGAAAGTGATGAGCTTTAGTTCTCCAGATTTGGGGATTTTCTGATGACATACCAAAGGTCACATCCATACAACCATATCAAGGTCAATGTTGAGATCATTGTCATATAGATATAGGTCACTGATATATAGGGTTAATATCATCATCACTATCCATGGAAACCGAATGGTTACAAAATTTGTGATTGTGGTTGGCTCATTTATAATTATTACCCATTTACATTAGAGCATAGAAACACTAAATATGGCTTGAGCAGAGCCTTTACAATAGGAAATGGAATTGCAGCTGCTTCATCAATAACCAATAGCCCCACTTGAGAAAAAATTTCATAATCTTGGGGCTGGATATACGACAAAGCAAACAATTGTAGTTATCATTCGTGCTCCAATATATTAATATACTTTTTACATTGAACTGAAGAAAGGGAAACAAGCAAATGCTAGCCATCATACAATGCTTTGACATAAGAGTTTTGAGTGACATACTTGAAAAAAAGAACTCATCCACTGATATTTATAATCATTTGAGTTATTCAAGTTAAACACAATGTCAAGAATCAAGATTCAATACCCTCTATTATCTTCATCACCCAATACAAGATTTAAATTTTTCCCAGAGAAACGCTTATTAAATTGGCAGCCATTATTTCTCCCTGCTTTAAAAACCCTACATTTAAATGAAAACAAGCATTGAATTTCAACTACAAAAATCTATTAGTGTTCAAATGTACATGTGTGCATCACTTGTGTAGGGTATTCCTTTTCCACTTTCACATTATCCAAGAATGTGTGCAGTATAGTTCATATTTTTTGTGATTTAGATTATCTTGAAAAGGAAAGGTAAATTATTTCCCTTGGAAAAAGAAGGTTTTCCCTTTTTACTACTAGAAATAGTACAACAAAGTTCCATTTCTACCCGAAACTCCTATGAAACAAGAACCAAATAAAGGCCATGTCCTCAATGGACATCATTTGGCTTTGAAAATGGCCATTGCACCGTGTTGTTTCTTATATTACATCACGATAGTTTCTTAGGTAATTTCTTGTTTCTTGAGATGAAAAACAACCAAAGAAATTATGAAGATCCTTTCAAGAAATAAATGACCATTTCTCAATCATATCTCAACTATTTTTTATTTTATTCGGTGGTTGCTTACTTTGAGAGAAATTTGACACTTTTATAAGGAATATAACATAAAAACACAAAATGGGAAGGAATTGATGAGGTAGATGACCTTTAGTTGTTGTCAATTAAGAATTGATAATACATGATGCGTGTTCTGTACTACAAACTAGATTCCTTCCTGGAGTTAGGACACAGAGTATTGAATCAAAGTTGTAGTTCCTAACTTCTTGTATTGGTTCATCAATCTTGAAATTCAAACATTGCATGTCTTCATTTCTTCATGTTTGAATAATTTGCATCATATCGTACAATAGGAAATTAGGAATTATGATTATTATTATTACTTTATGGATCTGTTAAGTTACTTTTAAGTTTGCATGGTTTAGTGTGAAATTATTCTAGTGTGCCCCTAGGCCCAGGTGAAGGAATGCCAAGGACTTAGAACCCTAGTTTTTAAATGGTATTGTTTCTTATACCCAAAACCCCTCAACATCACTTCTTATTAGTTCTTAACAATAGTGTTGTAAACAATTTGAGAATTGATATAGCAAAATCTCGCACTTCTCAAGATAAAGTCCTAAAGCTAAAGTGTGATACCATGTGTGATTCAATAGCCCCATTGTCACCTCACCAACCTCTTTTCACTTCGGGCTAGCTCTCCTCCAACTCAAGGGGGGTTCTCCCCAGTAGATGTTAGGGATCTAATGGCCCAACCAAACCAAGTCAAGAGCCCCCTAACTCTCTATGTTTACTACTATCAATCAAAATATTGAACAATAGGGTCAGACATGCATCCCGAAGATAAAATTGCCAGGGTATTTTTGGGTAATTTCAAAGGGAAAGTCCCCAAACACATATAATCAAGGAATTATAACGTGATTTCAAACATTAAATATCAACAAAATCATTTAAGGGATATTGAAAGGAAAAAGGTGATGGAAGATAGAAAGTGCCTTACTTAAATGGTCTAAGGATTTTTCAATAGTTGCTCCAAAAGCTTCACTTCAAGGCCCTTCAAGATCGTCTCCAACAATGCTATACCATCAGCTTCAACAATGTTGCTCCAAAAATGTCCTCGAGGTCTTCACAACAAGTTTACTAGAAGTTGCTCCAACAATATATTCAATAAGGTCTTCATTGTCAACTCGTCTCTTGTTTGGGTGCCTTAATGTGAAATGACATGTTTCCAGGACTGAATTCAATGCAAGGCATATTTGAAACTCTAACTTTGTCTTCCGGTGTCTTATTAGAAATTATTTTAGTTTTCATTTTGTGTTTTCAAGTTAGATATTGTTTTCAAGTTTTTACATTTATAATTTTATTGCAATGTGGCAGATTGATTAGGGCAGTACAGGAACAACCCCGAGGCGGGATGATCGCGGAAAGAGGCCAGCGGAAGAACATGTAAAGTGCCAGCATTGCTCTATCTTCAGGTATTTTAGTTATTTACATAATTGAAATAATATTAATTTTGTTCAAATATGCAGACACCTAGCCATGGTACGCTTGATGATTCCCTCTTTGAGGAAGAGCTTTCTTCATCCAATACTTTGATAGACGCGCCTCAAACACCTGAAACATAAGAGAGGATAAAACAACTTATGAGCCAACTAGAAACATATCAGGTAATAATAAAAAGTCAAAAGGATATTTTTTTTGTTCTGCATGAGATGAATTGTGATAGTTTGATTTTTAATTTTTACATTGACTAAACTAACAAAAAGTTCTTTTGTATGTAGCGTTTTCTGGCACTTGCTGAACCTGGTGTTGGTGGTAGTGGGACACAAGGGCAAGAGATTGCCCAAAAACCCTCTCGTACACCTTCTACTCCTTTAGGTGCCGGCCAAGAAACACACCCTGCCCAAGCAGACACCCAGCCAACCGCTGAACGTGTTGGCAATGATGAGGCTGATATGGCCAACTACATTATTGTGTTTCCTAGAGCTACACGTGTCAGCTCCACAGGGACCATTAATGGCACGTTTTTGGTGAACGATGAAGGTGTCCCTATAAAGCATGTACAACTCCCAAGTAAATTTTAATATTTTAACTATTTCATGTACTTTATCTAAAACATATTTATCATGATTTTTATTTTTAAATTAATGATAATATATATATATATATATATATATATATATATATATATATATATATATATATATATATATATATATATATATATATATATATTCTGTGTAGGAAACAATGGGTTCTACAGGATTCTGGAGAGCCATGCGTTGGTAATTTTTGGCCCAACCATACGTACAGGGTGGAATTCCCAGAATTCCAACCTGAAAAAAGAACTTCTAGATTATCTAGAAGCCCTTTTTGGGGTCGGCACATTTGACAGAACAACGGTGGCTCGGGTAGCCGGCAAATATTTGAAATATACCAGGGACACCTATAGGACGTAATTGCAATTTAACCCTAGATATGAGCGTCCTCTCACAGTTCCAGAGAGTGAGTGGAGAGCACTCATCCATGATGGAAAAGAGAAAAGGGCAAAGAAAGAAGGAAAAATACCAACTGGACCCGCAAGGTATTACAACTTTAATTCAATAGCTTTAATTTTCTCATGTCTAAAATAAAAGTGTGCCACGTCATATCTGACTTTAATCTTTTGATGCTAGGTTTCCTGACACCTCAAAGGCAACCAAAGCTAGGATTGAAAAAAAGGGCCATCATAAGCTAGGCCAGGGCGGCTACTTGAAATTGGCCGCAAGAATTGTAATTAAGTAGCTAAACATCTTATAATTAATTTTATCGCCTTCCAACGTTTTTGTAATCCTATCAAATATGATTAAAAATACACAATCATATGTAATGTGGGGTGATGACTTCGAAACAGAAAGTAGAGAGGAAGATAAAAATATCGCTTTCCATTTCGGCTATCAAGCCGTAGTTGAACGTCGCAGAAGCTTGGGGCAGGTCCCAAGATCCAGAATGCCTGATAAGGTAAAACATTAACCTTTCAATATGTTTGTTTTCATCCATAAATTTAATGTCTAACAACTTTGTTTAAATCAGGGGAGCAACACTACCGATGAGGCAAATAACCCAGTTTTAGAGCCAGATGTAGATGATCCTCATGTGCAACCTGATCATTGTAGTGGGGACCAGGCCGACAATGCTACTATCAGTGAGGGCCGTGACAGTAATTAATTTCCACTTATAATTTTTTCTAATTATACCTTGATGGTTGTCCTTATAACTTTTTTTGTTTAAATGACAGAGAATGTTTCCCTTGAGGATCTTACCACCAGAGAGGAAGACAGGGAAACAGTCCCAACGATGACAACTGGTGCACCAGGTAAATAATCTCATTGCAATTTTTTATTATTAATATTACCGAACTAGTTCAATGATATTTAAAAACTGACAATTAAAATTTAATATTATCTGTTTTTGTAGGCGATGCCCCATCACTGGATGAGACCAGACATCGTGACTACGCAACTAGGTCAGCGGCGACAACTGGTGCACCAGATAAATAATCTCATTGCAATTTTTTTTATTAATATTACCGAACTAGTTCAATGATATTTAAAAACTGACAATTAAAATTTAATATTATCTTTTTTTGTAGGCGATGCCCCGTCACTGGATGAGACCAGACATCGTGACTACGCAACTAGGTCAGCAGTGCGAGTCAAAAGGCACGAAACAGGAGAAGAGCATGATGATATTGATGATGTAATTAGGAGCTTTAAAAATAGGAAGAAGAAAAAGAAAATTCGATAATGTAAAATATTGTATTATTATAAGAAAAACGTTACCATACTTGGAATGTTTTTTGCGTTATATAAAAAACTCATTTATCATACTATTTTTATGTCAAGCATTAATTGCAATGTTTCCTTGCGTACTTTTTGTTGAATTGTTTTTTTATTAGTTATTGAATATTTTTTTTTATGCTCATGAAAGTAAAAAATGAAATATAGATTGGGTATTGGGGAGTTGAGAGTGATGTGAGGGGGGGGGGGAGGGGCCATAAGAGCTTCCACCTTCACGTGGTTGGCCCTGTTTAGTAGAGAATAATTTATTGGAGCAATTTGATCTTGGAGCAAACCTCCCTCGATCCAGCGTAGCAACAAAAAAGTCATTGTTGACTTAGTTGCTACTCTTTCAGATCGTGGGAGGCTTGTTCCAAGTTCATGCGACTCCAATAAATTGTTCTTGAAACGAAGAGGAGCTTATTCGGGTATGTTTTGACATTTTCAACATATGTTCTAACATTATCATAAGAATGCATCTTAGAGTAAAAAATACTACATCAATTACTTGTATTTATTGTATAGATAATGATGGATTTTGATTGACTTGGCAGTGCAGGTACAAATCCTCTTGCGTCATGAGCAATACAACTTGTCAACCGGGGTCATGTCCAGGATATTTTTTCTTGTGCGCTTGACCAGGTTTGTAATGTCACATTTTGTAAGTTCCTTTACAGTTCATAATTCAATATTAAGCTTGTTCATGATTATTATCTAGGTTTTTTGTATGTGTTTTTTCATCTGTTTGATTGTAAGCAACTCTGCATGTTTCCTGTTGTTCACTATGATTTCTCCCATTACCACTCCCAGGATGAATCCGACTTTATTGTTACATAGGTTACTTTATTGTTGCTATGATTTCTCCATTTACGATTTCATAGGTTACATCATGTAAAGTTGTCAATCTCAGGTTGGTGATGAGCTTTAGTTCTCCAGATTTGGGGCTTTTCTGATATTTTCTCCCTCATGTCATTCCTGCATCACCTCGTTGTTTGAGCATGCCAATTGTCTACCACTTGTACCAATTGGCACATGTCGATCCCTGAGTGGTGCCACATTTCACCTATTTTCAGTGAGAGTTTAGGGTTTCTCTAACATAGCTTCAGAAATCCGATTCAGTGCCTGCTTGAATATTGTCACATAATACTCATGGTTTGGATTGATGAGCATGTTCTGAATGGTTGGTTGATTCATAAGAACCACCCATATGGTCATCTTGAGATATTTCAGAAGTTTTCTCGGGTTTCCTTTTTCACCGTTTCTAGTGGGTGGGATGGTGTGGGGTGATCCATCAATACTGGTGCTCTTGTAGTAGGGAATTTGTTTTTGGGGATATAAGGAGCATTTGATGTAGATATCCCATTGGATGCATTCATAGATGGGCATGAGAGGTCAAGAATTTAAATTAAAAATATGCAACCTCTAGCATGGCAACCTGAAGGCCGCGAGAGACATTGGTTAAAGATTGTTTTGTGCTGGCCTTAATATAGTCGTGATTTCTTTCTATTATCTTAATGAAAATATATAGTCCGGTCTTCTCTTTTAGTTTTTTCACCCATTTCCTTTAATCGCTGAAGCAGAAGAGGGACTCTGAGATTATGGGGCAGAGAGAAGGTAGTTAATACAAGAGCTATGGAAAAGGAGTTGTACTTCAACAAGGATGGCTCAGTGACAAAAAAATTGCAGGTCAGAGAAAAAATTATGTTTAAAGGAAGGTCACCTGCACGTGAAACTTCACTATGGTGGATCTTTCCTTGTCCACTTATATTCGATTTTAATGTGTTATTTTAATTTTTCATGGAGGGTTGTTTTGGCATATGGTATGACATTCAATTGCACACTTACTGAAAGCATTTTCAATTTGTCTTGCAGGCGGTGTGAACAAACTTGCTAATCTTGTTGGAGTCACCCTTGGGGTGAAGGGCAAAATGTTGTCTTGGAGAGCAAGCATGGTTCTCCGAAAATAGTTAATGATGGTGTGACAGTAGCTAAGGAGGTAATTTGTAGATGTGTGCTATGGTTTTCTTTTTAACGTTGTATTAGTTCCCCCTCTTAAATGTCTTAGATTTGGTAGGCATAATTTGAAAACTCAAAGGTGAAAGGAAACATATTTGTTACCCAGTGGTCTACTTGGCCTATGGACTAGCCACATTAGAGTAATGCATAAAGATTTTCACAACAATAAAAGGAAAGGGTTATGGCCGAGTCAAATTTTATTGTTATTGACAGTGTAATGAAATGTATCTCAATGCTATGGTTTTGGCCTTTTTATTGGTTGAATTAGAGGACCCAGCTGAAAATATTGGGGCCAAGTTGGTAAGGCAAGCTGCGGCAAAGACAAATGATTTAGCTGGGGATGGAACCACAACATCTGTTGTTCTTGCACATGTTGGAATATTGGAAAATTCTAGAACAATGAATGGAGAATAAATCTCCCTTCCTCTAACACAGAGAAAATAAAAATTTCTTTGACAGGAGACAGAGTTTCAATACTTTGAAAACAAACTTCTATTCCCTTCAATGACTCAAAAAAAAACTATTACACTTCTTCCTCACTGAGAGGGATTACAAAATTATGACTGCTACAAAACGCAGTGCATAAAACCAACTCACTGTCTGTTCAAAACAAACATACTCTGTCTCTAAAACACTCTGCTGTGTTTTTCACTTTCGCATTGTTGTGCATACACACTTAAAAAGTTACACTCAGTCTTTCACTTTTTACACACTGCTGTGTAATAAAAAATTTACGTACTGTCTATAAAAAAAACTACCAAGTTTTTTTGTCCTTTTCATTTTTATATGCCGTAACATATCAAACATATTATAATAAACCCTCTTTTAAAAAAAATAAAATTAAAACTAAATTCTATGGCCCACCTTTCATTTCGCATATGATATATATATATAACATATGTTTAAAACATATGTATATATTAAAGCATAGATAAAATTAAACTATCAAAACATTAAAGAACCCTTTCCGTCGGACTTCGAAAGTCTGAATAGATTGAATTTAAAACCAAATTCGCGTTCCAAAATGGGATGCTGACGTCTGCCTAATTTGTAACGTGAATTCTCAATCCAATGTGCCTTATAAAAAATTCGGGTCCGGTTTTCAGGTTTTCAGATTCCCTTCAATTTCATGCGATCCAATATTAATGCTCCACATGTCCTCCTTTTGAATTTACAAAACTGGGTGGTAAATTTCTGTTTGTTTAATTTCTGGTTGGTGAATTGCGTTAATGCTGGTTGTTGTGTTTAAATACAATCCTGTACAGAAATATGGCTGCGGCCGTCTACAAAAAAAAACTTGCAGGAATGTCAAATGCTGAATTAAATTTCTGGATGGCGTGCAAGCAACCTCCCAAAAAAAATGGTGTTGCTGCATCCGTCCTTCTGCTGCAGCAGTTGAAGTTAAAATTCAATAGCACAAGGTTTAATAAGTGAGGGTGTAAAGGTAACTTTTTGTCGATAGTACTGGATTAAGATCATCTATTCATTTTTGTAGGGTTTTATGGTGTTTGGTTTTTTAGTTTTGGGTTGGGCTTATTAAGTCTAAGATAGTTTTTGAGTGAAAAAATTGCTATCATGTATTAAAATTTTTTGGTTCTTTTGTCAAAATTTATGAGCTTGTTAGGAAATACAAAATTGACAATGGTTGTATCTTAAATTTGTGGAAAATAATTTGAAATGAAACCTTTTTTTTTAGGTTGTTGCAGCAGGTGCAAACCCCGTTCAAATTACTAGGGGCATTGACAAGACAATAAAGGCCCTTGTTTCGAAACTCAAAATTTTGTCAAAGGAGGTAAACGCTTGCCTTTTGAGTAGGCTGGTTTTCCTTTTTGCTGATGGTTTGGTGTATCTAATTGAATTAGTTGCCTAAGGTATTTTTGGTTGCAAAATCCTTTTCATTTTTCATACAGTATTGTCCTTGTGGAATACATTTGTTTGTGTGGTCTTGTTAGATCCACAACATTTGTAGTTGTTTAGTCTTATGGCCGAGGTGCACTTTTATTATGGAAATAGTTTATGCAATATTGTCATTTAATCCTTACTGCAGGGTAGCATGTTGAGAATTTTCTTGTGAAACATTTGGTATTAAAAATGACACTTGATCCTATACAACATCATGCCCTTGACTTCAAAATTCATATTCAAAGTGTGCCAGACAATTCTTGCAAAATTTCAAATATTTATGTTGTGTTAAACCATTATCTTTTTCATGTATTGGATGCTAAAAATGAGAAAAAGACTTTGGTATGAAACCAATTGGTGAATAATTTCCAGCAAAACAACCACTTCCAAGACATGATTTAGAAGTAGAACATATGTACTTATGAAGCATAGAAATATATCCTTGATGCATTGTCAATGTTTGGCTAGGGTTATTTTTGGAGAAAATAACTCCCTATTATTAGAATAGTGATCTTCAATACAAGTAAATTCCAGAGAAGAGAGATCATCATGTGACATAAACCTATTAACAAAAGTGAACAAGGAATGATTATTAATTATGGCATACTAAGTTGTCAGTGATTTTGACTATTTGTCTTTAACATGTAAAAATGTTAAATTCCAAACTTACATCAACATGGTTTGGCATCATGAGCTTGACTAATTGTCCACCATGATCATAATTTCATTGTTGTCTTCATATCTATAAACAACATTTCAAATAATAATAAAAAAGTTCTATAAGAAAAATCCAGACCTCCATGCTGCTGCTCCTTGTGAGACAAAGTCAAAATTGCATTACACAATCTGACACATAGGAATCTCCTATATCCCGGTGGTATGTATCCAAATTCTTATAATAGTGTCTTCAAGACTTATGTTGACATTGCCAATGAGATATTTAAGCAATGAAAGATGGAGCCTTCTTCATTGTTGCATATGTAACAGTCTTTTGTTAATATAAATATTGATGGTTTTGTCTTTCTGAAAATGAAATGTAAAAATAATTTATTGTGGTCAATTGAAAAGTTTTTTTTTTAAAGCTTTTCATTATGTAAGGGCGACATAGATATATGCCCTTCTAATTGAAATTCGGACCTGCCCTTCAAATTTGATCACTGTGTGGGACCTTAACAAACAATAAAACTATTCCGCCGCGTGTTATATAAAACATATAACAAAACCTTTGTCAAAACTTCAAACGAACCCTTTAGCCATGGGTATTTCATCACGAATTGATCATTTTACCATGTAACTTCTTCTAGAGGAATATTCTTCCACTTGATTAGGTACTTCATAATGGTTATATGTCAAAGAGATACATAATGTTTATCTATAACTTTTTGTGGTTCAAGAATCAACTTTCATTCTTCATCTAATTTTGGAAGTTCTATTTACATTGGCATATTTCTTCCCAAAACCTTTTTTAGGCAAGATACATGAAAAACCTTATGAATGCAAGAAGAAGGAAAATATAACTTCTATACCACTTGTGCAATCCTATGAATAATTATTTAGGGCCATAACATTTTTGAGCTAATTCTTTATTCTTCTTTTTCTTGAATGAAGATTTTTTATAATGCTATAATCTAAAAAATACCCAATTACCCTCCTCAAATTATCTTTCACTTCAATGTTGTTCCCCTTGTTGTTTTATCATGTTTCATGTCATTTGAAGGTTTTCCATAATAATTTTCAAAGTTTCTTTAGTATTTTCCATATGTGACTCCGTTTCCTATACTTTGGACTTATCTTGCAAAAAGTATGAGATACTAGGAGTTGGATATCCATAAAGGGCCTTAAATGGGGAAATTTTAGTAGATGTGTGATAAGTAGTATCATATTACCATTATTCCTTGACGAACCCACTTCATCCATTAAGATTTCTTTTCTAAATAGTAACATTGTAGATAACCTTAAAAACATTTGTTAACTATTTTTGTTTGACCATTTGATTGTGTTTGATATGTAGAACTCATGGCAACTAGTGTTTCTCCACTCATATTAAATAATTATTTCCAAAAGTTTCTTATTACTATTACTTTAGGAAAACCATGAAGACTATGAATTTCTTTCATGGACACTTCTACCACTTGGCTTGTTGTTTATGTACTTTGAGCTCTACAAAAAATATCTACAAAATTTGTCTATATAAATGACCACAAAAATGTAATACTTACCTTTATATTTCAGTAACCCTTTAATAAAGTATATTGATATATCTTCTATTCTTTGAATATGTATGTGGAATGGTTGAAGTAACCCTAGAGATTTTACTATCTCTCTTTTATTTATTATGCAAACCTGACCTTATCTTACAAAATTTTGAATATCTTTCTTCATTCCTTCCAAAAATATATTTTTTGATCCTTTGAGATGTTTTAAGGAACCCTGCGTCCTACCATCAGAGAGACATGGGACTCCCTTAATATTTGTTTATTCAAATATGCTTGCGTGCATAAAAATATTCTACATTTGCACCAAAGTATATCTCTTTCACTCCCAATGCTCCATAGAGTTCATCCCATCCTTTATAAATTTTAGTTTTTGTTTAGTACTATTGTCATTTTTCCATTATGGCAAGCTTCTTCTAGCCACTTAGGAATAGAAAATGTAATTGGATATAAATTTGAGGCCTCTTTTATTTTAGAAAGAGCATCATGTACTAAATTTTCCTTACCCTTTTTGCAAATTATCTCAAAATTAAAACTTTGCATTTTTTCTCCTCATTTTTGTTAATCTTCCAATGAAATCCATAGCTTCAAAAAATACTTTATGCTATCATGGTATATCTTGACTTTTAAGTACCTCCCAGTGATATACTATCCCCATTTTTTATTGCATGTAATATTGCTTCCATTTATTTTTCATACGTAGATTTCACCAAATATTTTCTTTGAATTTCTTGCTTTTAAAAGCCAATGATATCCCTTATTGTGTTAATGTTACGTAAATTCTTTGTCCTAGTGCCTCACACTCTACTATGAATTTTTTACCAAAAGTAGGTGCAACCGATGTTGGTGTAGAAGACATGGCATCCATTAAAAGAGAGAATGCCAAAGTAGCCTCATCATTCCATATAAATGATATTTTCTTCAAGAGATATGTGAGTGGACTTGAAATGCATGCATAATTCTTATCAAATTATCAATAATATCATGTAAGTCTAAAAAATCTTCTAAGAACCTTGATTTTCTTAGGAATAGCTCATTTTGTAATAGCTTGCATCTTTTGAGGCTCCAACTTCACTCCTTCCTTTAAAACAATATGAACCAAATACTCGAATTCTTATTTCCCAAAAGCACATTTGGATATTTTTACATAAAAATGATTGTTCTCAATAATTTATATAAATTTTTCACATGTTTAGTGTGGTATTGCCATGATTTATTATAAATATGTGTATTATCAAAGAAAACCAACACAAATTTTGTAAGATGGGATCAAACAAAATTGTTCTTAAGTCGAGCCCGCCGGACTTCAAACGGTGATAAACCATAATTCAAACCAAATTCGCATTCCAAAATAGCCTGCTGATGTTGGCCAATTTTGTGACGTGAAAACCAATTGAATTCCGCCCTAATCTTTTTCGGGTCCGAAGTTGGGCTGGCGTACGGATGGAGAGTTATGACGCGAATTTCTTATCAAATTCGCCTTAATCTTTTTCGAGTCCAGATTTACACTGCGCGAGCGGACCAAACAAAGATCCACTCCAATCAATTTCTTCCATGTGTCCTCAATCAAATGTTGCCCTGTTCCCGGATGCGGGTACATTCGATGGCGTTTAAGGCGATGGGACATGGATGTGGCGATTTCATATCAATCGCATTAAGTTTTAACGATGTTCAATTAAGTTCCAAGGTTTTCACATCTAATCGCATTAAGTTTTAACACTGTTCAAGATCAGACCTCCACTCCTGTTAGCGATTCCGCATGCTCCAATATGATCCGGCCTTCGGCTCTCATTAATGATTAGAGATTAATTATGACGGGCGTCCTTCGATTGCATTGCAGTCGGGTCGATAAAATGGCATTTCGCTATGGTTTTTCAGACGAGCTGGTTGCTGGGTTACATTGCCTTCTCACTGTGACGAGAAGGAGAAGTGGCCAGCTGAACTGCTGCTTAGACCTTGTTGCATATCTACATTTCTCTCGGTCTGGTCCTTGTCTGTCTTCCTCTATTTCTTGGAATTCTGCTTCTCCGTCTCCTCTTGTGCCCACTGCTGAGACTGCACCCATGCCTCGCCTGCGTCAAAGGATGTGTTGCCGCAGGGGGAGCACTAGAGGTCAACCCCTGCGAGCTCCCTCTAGCCCCTCAACCGAGTCATCTTACCAGTCTAGTGATTATCACGCAGGTCGCTATCCAAATACTAGAAGTGGGCGGGGTCGGGTTCTAGGATCTGGCCACCATATGGGCTCCCCTGCTCCTCATTTCCCCACCGCTTCACCTTCTCCCACGACACGCACTGTGCTTTTTTCCTTTAATTTCTCTCTGAACCGCCCACGAATCACAGCTTCAATTACTATGGTTTTCCGTGAGGAGGCCCAAATGGAAGAACAATGCACCCGTCCGGCGGGTCTGAGCTCAGAAAAAGCTGGCCAGCATTCGGGCCTTCAGGAGGGGAGTGGTGGCATGACTGTGGAGGTAGCACCTAGCGATCCTGGACCTTCCGAAGGATGGTGCCGAATCGTCGAGGAGCCGGAGGAGTAGTTTGGTTAATTTGTTTTTCTTGCTTCGCGGCCCACTTAATTGGGCTGCTTTTAGATTATATTACTGTGCTGGACCTCTGTAATATTTTTGAATTCTGTAAATGTTCAAGACTGGTTTCCCCGTATGAGGGCAGTCTTCTTAATTTTTGATTTTTTGATGACAAATTTGCCATGAGTCTGGGCAATGTTTTTGACTTCGGTGTAATTTTATTCCCACTGTTAATAGATTAACTTTACTTAGAAAAAATGTTGCCTTGTTTCTATTTTAAACCTATTTTTTGAAATACAGAGCCATGTTTATATGATTGCTTATAGTCGAAGCGCTGCAGGGTGGTTTATTATATTAATATTTCACGGTCGAATTATGTTCATAACAATTGGAAAAAAAAAATGTTGCCCTGTTTCTATTTTATACCTGTTTTTTGAAATACAGAGCCATGTTTATATGGTCTATGTATTATACTCTTTCTCTGTATATCTACATGAACCTTTTTGCTATGAACAGGGTGGATGCTGTAGCGGGCTACTAATGGAAACAAGCGAGCTTGAACCTTACATCTCGGATGCAACAGATGGTTACCAATTTTGGAATCAAGCAAGCCTGATCTTACAAGCGAGCCTGGGTTTCTGCAGATGGTTTTTATTTCCGGGAACAAGCGAGCCAGAACATACAATCGACCCTGGGTTTATACATATTTTTTCTCTATCATGGATGCTTTTTGTGTGAGGTGTATATCAACAGTACATGTCTCTACACATTTCCCGTATCCGCTTTATGATACTATTTTATGTGTTGACAGGTTATCACTCTGCCTTCAAAAATAGCGATGCTGGTTTATTGATATGGTCTGATGGTCTTTTTATATTTTGGACATATCACACTCCTCACATGATTAGCATTTTTCTCTGTTCAAGGATTTTGGGTACTTTAATTTGTATTTGAAACAATGGACGTCGGTACTCTATCTGTTGCTTTACTATTCTACATACTGCTATTTCACTTTCTTATAGATGCCTCGGGCATATTTGGATGCTTTCTCAGATTGTCGATAATCTCCATGTGGACCGTTACTGGGTTTTATATCATGTCCCTGTATGTGACATGGGGTATTTTTCTATCATTGTCTGGGGTGGGACTTCCAATTTTCTGGATGGATATTTGGGTTCCAATCTTCAAATGTGAAAATGTAATGACTTCATGGACTGTTTTACTTCATATAATATATTTAAAACAACGTTTTTTCTCTTGTGAAAAAAAAATGATTGTTTATAGTCGAAGCGCTGCGGGGTGGTTTATTATATTAATATTTCACAGTCATTGGAATGCTCACAATTCATAACAAATATTGGAGATTTACTGTCTTGTTTTAAAGTTTCATTTTTTTTTTAAATTGATCCCGCCGTCAATATACCGACGCCTTGTAAGCGTCGGAATTGCGACAGCTTAAAAATGTCGGAAGAGCGACAGTATAAAAATGTCGGACGAGCGACGTTCAAAATGTCGGACCACAGTTCGTCGGAATTGCGACAGTTTACAAACTTCAGAAGAGCGACGTTCAAAACGTCAGACCACATTTCGTCAGAATTGCGACAATTTACAAATGTCGGAAGAGCAACGTCCAAAACGTCGGACCACATTGCGTCGGAATTGCGATAGTTTACAAACGTCGGAAGAGCGATGTTCAAAACGTTGGACCACATTTCGTCGGAATTGCGACAGTTTAAAAACATCAGAAGAGCGACATTCAAAACGTCGAACCACATTTCGTTCGAAGTGCGACAGTTTACAAACGTTGGAAGCGCGACGGTTTGGGAAATATCGAAAGAGCAACGCTTGTTTGGAAGTGACGGAAAAAGTGTCGGTAGTGAGACACTTTTTAAGTGCGTTGGAATTGCGACGGGATGGAAAACCACGTTTTTCCCGTCCTCGAACTGTCGCTCTTGCGACGAGTATGTGTCGGAATAGCGACGAATTGGCTGTCGGAAATTCCGCCAAATTTTCTAGTGATCCAAGACAATCAATCTGGGTAAAACTTATAAACATGTAGAGAGTTGTTTCCAGGTTTTAATTCTAGTAGGCTTTAAAAACCACTGAGAAGGTCATGAACAACCACTATTGTTTTGAGTCAGAGGGGTTGTTCCTAGGAACTGTTAGCCACCCATAAAACTTTGTTATATCAGATGGTGTCTAAATGATGTTGATGTAGCCTTCAAGAAACAATTTCATTACTAAAATTGATAATGCTTGAAGACTCTTGATAGTATCCTATCCTTGGACAATATTCACTACTGTTTCCCTTCAAGACTCAGAAATCCTGTTGATTTCCAAAGCCAAAGCACTGCTGCAAAACCCCATTTTTTCCCTTTTCTTCCTTCCCAAATTAACCTCTTTTTCTACCCCCCCATCTTCCATGAAAAATCCTATAATTTCATGTTTTCTTCCCTTTCCATTTCATAAAATCCATTTCATAAGGTCTAAGACCCCTTATTAGCCTTATCGAAGCCCTCAATTCCCTTCCAAAAACCTTTAAAAAATCATGAAAAATACATAGTTTTTATGTATTGGGTTTGAGCCCCCTCGGGCTTAAGTTTTTAACCCCTGTCTTCCATGCGCCCGAGTGCCCGAACCGACTGCTAAGCCTCTTGGGCGCTTATCCTTCCAAAATAATTTTCTCCGCCAAAACCCAAAAACCTTCGTAAGTCAGGAAAATTGGGTTTTAACCAAATTTCAAAGTTTTCCGCCTGTGCAAAATATGGAATGATCTCGAAATATGCTCCACAAATCGGACGGTGCGGCGCGCGACTTATCATGTGGACCCCTCAGCCAAACACCACTTCTCAAATCCGCTTGGTTTTTTCGCACCGCCTTCGTGCGAAGGGTGGTTTTAACCCGACGGCCAGCGATTCCATACGTTGGCTGCCACGCGTCCTCTGTACCATTCGAAAACTGCCGCATAAATCCAATCCCCCACGTGTTATCTGTCAGAAGAAGGCCGCCCAGCGGAATCCATCTTAGCTGTCCGATCAGAGCCCGCGCATCCGACGGCTGTCCTTCGCTGAAGTCGACCTTTAACCAAGTTGCATATGATTTAACCAGGCCCCGACGCAGCGGAAAATCAATCCCCACCGTCGATCTCTACAGATCGATGGTCTACATTCAATTTTCCTGATTCCGTTGCCCAGTCAACATATCCCTACCGCTGACTTTCCAAATCGCTCCCAACCATTGATCATTGCACGATCAATGGTTCTGATTGCCCCGTTCTCCTGCACGCCCTCCGATGCAGATTTTCCCATATAAACGCAGGATTTCATAATTTTGTTTGTATTTTGCAGGTTTAAGGTTATTTCTCCATGTTTGAATAAGATCCGAAAGATGAGGGTGACGACCCCTGTTCTTTTGGTTAGTCGAAGGAAATCGACCACAGGGTGCAAAGCTATGTTATCAACAAAGTTTCATGAAACTTTGTTGCTGTGCGCCCTTGTGAAAACTGGGAAAGTGTGAAGAAATCACAGAGAAAGGGCATTAGATTGCAGAAAGCCAGAGATGGACCAGGGCAGCGAGTAAATGATCATATGAATAGAGATTACGGCTAAGACAGTTATCACAAGCCTAATCCCCGACTCAAAACACAAGTTTAAAGGAAAACCTAAAAGTGTTTTGTTCCGGAAAACCCTCCACCGTCCCAAAAGGAGGCAAATTTATTCCTCCCAGCAACTAAAGCACCACCTGTGCCTCAAAGGATTCAATCAGGAGCTGAATTTATTGATCAGGATCAGATTTTTGCCTCGACACAGCCAAAGAAGTCACTTCTGTCGGGAACTTCAATGCAAAAAATATCTGCAGAGTTACTTCAGACTACCTGTGCCTCAAAGGTCAACAAATACTCCTACCCAGCTTAAATCATAAATGTAAATCAATTAATACGGTGAACACCTCTACAGTTTCTTCATTGAGCCTCCCAAGGGCCAATGGGCCATTTAAACCCTGTATTAATTGTAAATGAGATCTTTTTCAGATCTCACCTCCTCATCTTTCTATATATACCACAACAGAAGATGAGTGAGTGTTGGTTGTTGTTTGATCACAAGTTGTAACATTGAAACTCTCTGAAATAAATATACAAGTCTGTTGAAGTTGAAAACAAATTGAAGTCTCGGATATCTTGATGATGCTGTTGGATGCCTGTTCCTGAGAAGGCTCTATCATTGGATTCATGAGCTTGGTTGTTGGTGAAGTACTCTAACTGTTTAATGTTTTCTCCTATTTTCATTATGTTTCATAATTTCTTACTACAGTAGGCTGAAAGTTTTAGGCTAAGAAATGACTCCTGGAAGCACCTTAGACCTGTTCACCCTTCACTGTTTTATGTTTTCTTCTGCTGAAGTAATTTAGAGGCTTTAAACCTTCTCTTTACTCTTCATGCTCGTTTATTTACTTAATAGCTCAAATAGTTGGTTTCAGCATGATTTATGGTTCTCCCTGCTTTTCTGTTATCACTTGAAAGCTGTTATTGGAGTCTCCCTTTGAAGTACCATTGTCTTAAGTTAATCAAAGAGGTCAGTTTTGATCTTGCCCTTTGCCACTGCTTGAACAGTTGTTTTGAAGGTCTTTATAGTTGTAAGCATAGATGTTATTTAGGTGTTCCCTCTTCTATGAATGCAATTATCAGTGAATCTTTTATGTTTTCTAAATTCCTTTAGAATAAGATCTTTGAGGAAATAGGGTGTTCCTCGAATCTTAGATTTCATTTTAAAAGTTGTCTTGAAGTCATTATTTACTTAAAGAATGTTTGTAGAATTTATGGCTAGCCCTGTCTATCAAATATCTCTCTATTGTTAGGTTATGTTTTCAAGTTCCCTTTGTTGAGAATTAAACTTCTCTTTCCAAATCATTAATGTCCATCTCATTCCAGAAAAAAGGATCCTGCGGCCAAGTTAGATTTTCCCTTTGATATCCCATATCCCTTGAAGAGTTTGTCATGACCTTATTTTGACTCCATTGCCAAATGAACCAGATATTTCCTCTTTCTGTCTATCTTTCCTAGACCTTTCATATTCTGCTATATCAACTCAACCCAACCAAACAAACATCTGCACTTGGTAACTAGTCTAAAATCCATAATCAAAGCAAACAAGATAAACCTTTGCAAAAAAATATTTGAGAGATCCCTCTCTGAGAACAGGAGGACTAGATTCTGGAACTCTAAAGATTGGTTCTGATGTTGCCTTGTCTTTTGATTTTCCAAACTGTCAAAACACGGGAGACCAACATAATGGCGATCACGGTGGGACCTGCTGAGAATGAGAGGTTTCAAAACCTTTCTTTAAACTTTAGGTCCAGTATAACATAAATAACTTTCTTCAAGCACTTCCTAACAAATGGAAATCCTGATAGGACTAAATTGAATCGGTGACAAACTAGGTAACCCTTAGGATTCTATATAGCCTTACCAAACCTTGAAGGAACCAGTTACCAAGCCATAAGAGCAACTCTGTTTGTTTGAACACCTTAGCTAAGTGCAAAATCAGACTTAGAACACTCTCTTAACCTATAAAACCAAAATAAACTCAGAAAAACCCAAAAATATTTCAAGTTTGACTTCATAATAAACATGGTAGTGGACCATAGAACCTTTTACCTCCTCACGAGCTAAAAACTTCCACTTTGTAGTGAAACACTCATTCCCACATATCACTTACCTTTGATGTGTTTTACCTTGTACTCTTAGACAGAGTCTGGAAAGGGCCAGGTAGCCTCCGGATCTCATCCTCTTTTAGAGGTGATATATCTGGTGAATTCCCTCCCAGTCAATCTCTGGTTAGAGTTTGTTGTGTTTCGGGATATCCTTGAAAAAGGATGTTTCACAAGCACTGTGGTGGACATTATACCTCTTTGAAAACACTCTAAATTTTCCACCTGGCGACTCCACAATCCTGAGCAGACCTTAAGACTCCACTGGGAAGAACCCTTACCATTATAACATTTTCCAAATCCAGCTAGAGGACTGTAGGATCAAAATTTGTGTACACAGATCAGTTAACCTCTCAAAGATTGTCATACTTGGTTGAAATTTTCTTGTTGTTTTGGGTCTAAAAACACACCATAGTGGCTTCTAGAAATATCTACACTAGAGCCCATCCTAACCCTGATCCACCTGAGATAGTTGATAACCCTGAAAGTATACTTAAGAAGTCTCCTAATATTAAATTATCAACCGTTTTCAGATCACCCGTTCGGGCTAATTCAGTCCCTGAAAATCTTTCAGCTCTACAACAATCACAAGTTGACTTAGTAAACCTGTTTAGAACTAGGTCATTTGATGATATAATTCAGCTAGATTTTGAGTCTTCACTTTCATCCCCGGAGACAAGTGAACATCCTGGTAGAGAATCAACACCTCCTGATTTAAATTTCCTTCTCAATTTAGGTGTCTCTCATCCAAGATCAGCTCAGCCATCTACTGCTGTTCCATCCACATCTCTTCATCCTTCATCCGCCGTTCAAACCACTTCACTTCAGCCCAATCCTCCTCTTGTCAATCCACCACTTGTTAATCCACCCCCCCCACGTATCATGGCAGCATGGTATGCTCCCTTAGCCCTTACTGTACCACTAGTCAATCTTCCACATGACTATCAGTCCAAAATTCCATTATATGATGCTAATAATGCTACAACTGCATCACAACATGTGGATAAGATGAATGACTATTTTGACCGAAATGAAATTGATGATGATTCTGTCAAACTTAGATTATTTTCTCAGAGCTTAGGGGGAGAAGTAAGAAAATGGTTTAAAGGTTTAGCCCCCCGTAGTATTAACGATCTCCAAGCCTTCCATCAAACATTCCTAAACAAATGGGAAGTAAAGAAGAATCCTCTCCAAGTCCTCGCTGATTACAACAATCTCCGTAGGAATCCTGGGGAAAGTGTACAAGCATATTGTACTAGATTTAACAGTGTATATAATGCACTTTCCCCAGAACTAAAACCTCCACAAGGCTCATCCTTAAACAAGTTTATTTGACTCTGACATGACTTATTCACTGAGAGAAAGAGATTTTGCAACTCTTGAAGATATGCAAAGGGGTGCTCTTTCTCTGGAAGTCAACTTAATAGAAAAGAGAGCAAGAATGAAAACTGAAAAGAGAGTATCTTTCAGAGAGGAATCCCCTCCCTCTACTTCAAGCTCAAAAATGGAGAGAATGTTGGAAGAAATGATGAAAGAGATGAACATAATTAAGAAAGCACAAGCAAATCAAAACCAGACTGCACTTCAAAACAATCAAAACAGAAATAGAAATCAGAATTATAGAAGAGATAACAGTCAAGATAAGCAAAAAGAGAGTGACCAACAAATTAGACCTCCCTTTCAACAGAACTATGTAGATCAATATGAGGAAGACAGGGAGTTGGAAAGGTTGGAAGAATCACATGTAAACTTGATTGGATCAGACAGTGGGGATGATGTTTTCCTCACTGAGGAAGAACAAGGTTTCTTCTCTAATGATCAAAATACAAACACCTATGAAGATTCTGATGACTATAGATTGGGTTTTGAAAATACAATCATGGAGGTACACAAACAATATGGTCTTAGGAGCAAGGGAAGTGTAGAAAATTCAAAAGATAAGAATACTAGCACTGCTGTCAAGAAAAACGCAGAAAAACAGCCCAAGAGGACAGCAGAAAAAACCAACATTTCGGTCAAAAAACCAGATTTAAATAAAGACAAGGGAATCCAGCCAAATGTTGAACAAAGCACCCCTAGCACTTCAGCTAGTGGTCCTAGTAAAACTATTCCTATCACTAGTTCAAGAAAGGTTCAGCAAATCAAAGCTGCTGAAAAGAATTCAATTGAAAAAAAAGATGTAAATATTAATAAGTCAATTATTCTTTTCAGCCTTGAGGGAGAGATTGCTAAGATAAAAATTACCATCCCCCTAGCTGAACTAGTAACCCAAGAAGTGTACAAGAACCAAGTTTTGAAAGATTTAAACTTAGGAAGTGATACCGACACCTTAAACTTGACAGATGACAAACCTGAGCTGTTGTTTGGCCCAGAGGTTGAAGGAAAATATCAAGAAGGACCATTCCCTCCCTTCTATGTCAGTTTGAACATACACGGTAAAATTCTACACAATGCCATGTTAGATTTTGGAGCTTCACACAATCTCATGCCCAAGGTAGTAATGGAAAGCTTAGGCTTAGAAATTACTAAACCATACAAAGATTTGTATTCTTTCGACTCAAGCAGAGTCAAATGTTTAGGTTTAATCAAAGATTTATGTGTTAATCTAGCTCAGATCCCTGCCAAGAATCTAGTTATGGATATAGTTGTAGCTGATATTCCCCCTAAGTATGGCATGCTCTTATCAAGATCATGGGGAGCCAAACTTCAGGGAAGCCTTCAAATGGACATGTCTTATGCTACCATCCCTGTTTTTAACCAAAACATAAGACTATACAGAGAATCCCACATGAAGTACATGGTGAGCAATATGGACAATCCAAACAACACTCCAATCTATTCTATTCAATCAAGTTTAGATTCCTTTATCTTGTGTAACGAAGATGAAATTACTCAACAAGGTAAAGAAAACACGGACCCAATCAATTCACCAGAACAATCCAAGCTTACTTCAAATCGGCTTCAAAACATTGACAATCAACAACAACAAGAAAATGAAAATGAGTCAAATATACTTTGGACAATAAATTTCGATGGATCTTGTAATAAAACTAGTACCGGCGCAAGTGTCTGGATTCAAAACACAAATCAGAGTTTTTCATATAAGTTAAATTTCCCATGCACTAACAATATCGCCGAATATGAAGCACTTCTCTTAGGTTTACAATTGCTTAAAGAATTAGAAGCCCAAAGGATATCTATTTTAGAGGATTCTGAACTTATCATCAAACAAATCAAAGGAGAATACTCAGCCAAGAATCCAAGGCTTAGGGAATATCGAAACGCTGCCCTCGACCTACTAAAAACTTTCGAAAAATATGAACTCATTTTTATCCCCAGAGCACTCAATCATCTAGCAAATGAACTTGCATTCGCTGCCAGCAATTGCCAAGTACCTGAGATAAATGAACAACTCAGTATAAAGGTGAAACACAGACCTACTGTGCCTGATAACGAAGATCACTGGCAGGTGTTTGAATCTGACAAACACATAGATGATTTTTTGAAATCAGAAAATTATTTCAGCATACCAGCACCAGAAATTAGCCATGAAGAAAACTTTTTGTATATTGAACAAATCTGAGAGTCGGAAATGACATATCCTGCTGATATAAATCATTGTGTGAACCCTTTTAAAGCAGAGATAATGAACAATGAAGACCAAGAAGATCTGGAAGTCTTACAATGCAAAAATGATAAAATCCCAAGAGGTCTCACACCTTTAGAACACCTGTTTGATCTCAACGATGTAGCCAAAGAACCGAGAATGGAGTCTGTGGAAAAAAATGTAGAAGAACATAACATAGGCAGTCTAGCAGAACCCAAGATGATCAAGCTATCCAGCACCCTCCCAGCCCACATAAAATTGCAGTACATAGAGCTTTTCAAAGAATTTAAAGATGTGTTTTCTTGGGAATACAAAGACTTGAAATCATATGATACCAGCATCATCCAGCATAAAATCCCCTTGAAGGAAAATCAAAAGCCTTTTAAGCAAAAACTAAGGAGAATAAATCCTCTTTTACTACCTTTGGTTAAGGAAGAAATTGAGAAAATGTATAATGCTGGGATCATAGTACCCATTAGATTTTCAGAATGGGTATCAAACTTAGTTTCTGTTAGAAAGAAAACTGGGGAAATCAGGCTCTGTATTGACTTAAGAAATTTAAACAGAGCCTCTTTAAAGGACAACTACCCCTTACCCAAGATGGACCATATACTTCAAAGGGTAGTTGGATCAAGAAGAATATCCCTATTAGATGGGTTCTCGGGTTACAATCAGGTGTTAGTGTTCCCAAGTGATTAAATCAAAACTACTTTTACCACACCTTGGGGCACCTTTATGTATGTCAAAATGCCTTTCAAATTAATGAATGCAGGGGCCACCTTCCAAAGGGCCATGGACATAGCCTTCTCTGAAGATATTGGCTATTTTATAATTATTTACCTTGATGACATAACTGTTTTTTCAAAAACTGATGAAGAGCATTTGATTCACCTAAGAAAGGTTTTTGAGAAGTGTAGGAAATTTGGCTTATCACTGAATCCAAAGAAGACCCTGTTTGGGCTCCAAGAAGGGAAACTTCTTGGTCATATAATTTCAGAAGAGGGAATCAAAGTAGACCCTACAAGGATAAATGGCATATTGCAAATCAACCATCCTAGAAGCCTCAAAGAATTGCAATCTTTCATTGGAAAGATTAACTTTTTGAGAAGGTTTATTCCCAACCTTGCTGAGCTATTAAAAAACATTACAAACATGCTTAAGAAAAACGTGGGCGTAAAATGGACTTTACCAGCTAAACAATTGTTCGAACTGGTCAAACAAGCTCTTATCCAAACACCAGTCCTGATTAGTCCTGATTTTACCAAAGACTTTTACATTTTTTCTTTTGCATCTGAACATACAATAGCCGCAGTTTTGCTTCAGAAGAATGATTTAGGACAAGAACAACCAATATCCTTCTTTAGTAGGGCCTTAAGAAATGCTCCTCTCAATTATAACATCATGGAGAAGCAAGCCTTAACATTAGTAAAAGCTTTAAAAGACTTTAGGGTCTACATTTTACACTCTCACATAATTGCTTTTGTTCCACATACTGTTGTCAAGGATATTCTAAGTCAGGACCCTGATGGTAAAAGGGGAACATGGATTGCAACTATTCTTGAATATGACTTGGAAATTAGGCCCACCAAACTAGTAAAAGGGCAAGGATTAGCAAAACTCATGGCTGAGTCTAACTTCCAAGCATTAGACATGAATATGGTAGATGTGTTGGAAGAAATAGAAGAATCTGATGCTCCTTTTATTGAAGAAACCTTTCTAAATTCTCCTTGGTATGATGACATTGTTTATGTGCTTTTATATTTAAATACCCCTCCTTCTTTGACTAAAACTAAAGCTAGATTCTTGAAACAAAAAGCTTTGAATTTTTGCATATTAGATGGAGTATTATATTGGAAAAATGCTGTTGGAATTTTTCTTAAATGTTTGCTTGAAGATGATGCTGGAAAAATCATGCATGAGTTGCATGATGGTGAATGTGGAGGCCACCTCTACTGGAAGGCCACAACAAACAAAATTCTCATATCAGGTTACTATTGGCCTACCCTTTTCCCAGACACTCAGAATCTGGTCATGTCTTTCCATAAGTGTCAAATCTTTGATGGCAAGAGAAAGCTCCTTCCCTTACCCCTACATCCTATCAGAGTTGAGGCACCTTTCCAACAATGGGGGCTGGACTTCATTGGAGAAATTCATCCATCCTCCTCAGCTCAACATAAGTGGATCCTCACAGCCACTGACTTCTTCACCAAATGGATAGAAGCTATACCTACTAGGAATGCTAATGACTCTGTCATTATCAAGTTTCTTGAAACCCATATCCTATCCAGATTTGGTTGTCCCAGAAAAATCATAACAGACAATGTTGCTGCTTTCAAATCTAAGAAGATGGTTGATTTCCGTCACAAATACCATATAACCTTGGGCCATTCCACCGCTTACTATCCCCAAGGAAATGGATTAGCTGAATCCTCCAACAAGAGTCTCATTAATATCATTAAAAAGCTGTTGGAACAGAATCAAAAATCATGGCACAGTAAGCTGGTTCATGCCTTATGGGCTGATAGATTAACTACAAAGAAATCAATAAATATGTCCCCCTATCAGTTAGTTTATGGCATGGATGCAATTTTTCCTACCTCATTAGGAGTTCCAGTCATGAAGCTCCTTCAAGAAGTACAGGTTGAAGAAAATGATATGCAGAGGAGGATCAACCAAACAATCCATTTGCAGCAGACCAAAGAAGAAGTTTATGAAAGAACACAGTTAGTCCAAGAAAATATGAAGAAACAATTTGATAAAAGTACTAAGGAAAACAACTTCCAGGTTGGAAGTATTGTTCTTAAATGGGATTCAGGGAGAGAAGAGAAGGGGAAACATGGCAAGTTTGAGAAGTTGTGGAAAGGGCCATATATTATTCATGCTGAGAGGGGTCATAATACATTTTTCTTGAAAGAAATGAATGAAGAAGACCTGTATGGAGGTCCTGTCAATGGAAGGATGCTCAAGCATTACTTTTTCCAAGAATATTAAGTTTTAAAGCATTTTTGTTTTTACCATTATAAATATCATAGTCTAACCATTGCATTCAGAGTCATAAAAAATCAAAAACACAAAAACAAAGAAAATAAAAGAGGGCAGATTGTGAAAACAAGAAAAGGAAAAGCCCCATGCCAAAAAAGAGAAACAAATCTGAAAGTGTGCAAGCTTAAATACCACTCCTGATAACCACACTTATAGTTAGTCAAACAGCCTAATCTTGACTAATCAGTTTTAAATTTTCTGCTGATAGGGTAGTGAATTTGGTTTGCCAAACTGTTTAATCTTGGCTTATCAGTAGATAGATTAGGATAGAAATTAAAGGTTCAAACAAATTCAAAATCTGAACCAAAGTCTCCAAAGAGAGATGACTCAAAACTGTTTCATTTTCTGAGTCCTAAAAGAGAAAAACTGGTTCTAATTTGCCCAAAATCTGAATCAGTTATCAAGGAAGAGACAGCTCAAACAAAAGCAAAAACAGAGCTGTGAAGAATAGAGAAGGCCATAATGAGAAACTTTCAGATCTTAAGCCTTCCTTTTTTGATTTTAATTTTTTGCAAATAATAATCTATGTGCAGCTTGTTTTTATGCCATAGATCACAGCAAGTTAAACAACTTAATCTTGACTTGACTGTTTTTGAATTTATGTTATAGAATTTAGAGAATGAAAGTCTGTTGGACAGCTTAATCCCAACAGACAGTAGATTAGGTAGAGAATCATATGGATCCAACTGTTTAATCTGGATCCATGAAGAAATAAGGAGTAGAGTTAGATTAGTTTTTATGCTTTCAAAAAGAATAAAATGTTGTAAGAGAGTTTGCCAATCCAAGTGCACTCTGATGAAGAAAAAATGTTAGATCAGTAGGATTGGGTAGGTAGGAGGTTTGATTGATGAGAGTTCCATTGTTTTTCAAAGACTGATGACTTGTTTCCAGAGCAAAAGGAAGATTATTCAAGTAGACGAAAAGCAGCCGAATGGATAGAGGCAGCTGATCAGCCTCCCAGAGAATGCAAATCTGCAGTTCTTGATGCCTTCAAAAAAGGCACCATCCCCAAGTGGAGCCACTGTTAGCCACCCATAAAACTCTGTTATATCAGATGGTGGCTAAATGATGTTGATATAGCCTTCAAGAAACAATTTCATTACCAAAATTTATAATGCTTGAAGACTCTTGATAGTATCCTATCCTTGGACAATATTCACTACTGTTTCCCTTCAAGACTCAGAAATCCTGCTGATTTCCAAAGCCAAAGCACTGCTGCAAAACCCCATTTTTTCCCTTTTCTTCCTTCCCAAATTAACCTCTTTTTCTACCTCCCCATCTTCCATGAAAAATCCTATAATTTCATGTGTTCTTCCCTTTCCATTTCATAAAATCCATTTCATAAGGTCTAAGACCCCTTCTTAGCCTTATCGAAGCCCTCAATTCCCTTCCAAAAACCTTTAAAAAATCATGAAAAATACATAGTTTTTATGTATTGGGTTTGAGCCCCCTCGGGCTTAAGTTTTTAACCCCTGTCTTCCATGTGCCCGAGCGCCCGAACCGACTGCTAAGCCTCTCGGGCGCTTATCCTTCCAATATAATTTTCTCCGCCAAAACCCAAAAACCTTCGTAAGTCAGGAAAATCGGGTTTTAACCAAATTTCAAATTTTTCCGCTCGTGCAAAATATGGAATGATCTCGACATCTGCTCCATAGATCGGACGGTGCGGCGTGCGACTTATCATGTGGACCCCTCAGCCAGACACCACTTCTCAAATCCGCTTGGTTTTTCCGCACCGCCTTCGTGCGAAGGGTGGTTTTAACCCGATGGCCAGCGATTCCATACGTTGGCTGCCACACGTCCTCTGTACCATTCGAAAACTGCCGCATAAAGCCAATCCCCCGCGTGTTATCCATCGGACGAAGGCCGCCCAGCGGAATCCATCTTAGCCGTCCGATCGGAGCCCTCGCATCCGACGGCTGTCCTTCGCTGAAGTCATCCGACCTTTAACCAAGTTGCATACGATTTAACCAGGCCCCGGCGCAGCGGAAAATCAATCCCCACCGTCGATCTCTACAGATCGATGGTCTACATTCAATTTTCCTGATTTCGTTGCCCAGTCAACATATCCCTGCCGCTGACTTTCCAAATCGCTCCCGACCATTGATCACAGCGCGATCAACGGTTCCGATTGCCCCGTTCTCCCGCACGCCCTCCGATGCAGATTTTCCCATATAAACGCAGGATTTCATAATTTTGTTTGTATTTTGCAGGTTTAAGGTTCTTTTGCCATGTTTGAATAAGATCCGAAAGATGAGGGTGACGACCCCTGTTCTTTTGGTTAGTCGAAGGAAATCGACCACAGGGTGCAAAGCTATGTTATCAACAAAGTTTCATGAAACTTTGTTGCTGTGCACCCCTGTGAAAACTGGGAAAGTGTGAAGAAATCGCAGAGAAAGGGTATTAGATTGCAGAAAGCCAGAGATGGACCAGGGCAGAGAGTAAATGATCAGATGAATAGAGATTACGGCTAAGACAGTTATCACAAGCCTAATCCCCGACTCAAAACACAAGTTTAAAGGAAAACCTAAAAGTGTTTTGTTCCGGAAAACCCTCCACCATCCCAAAAGGAGGCAAATTTATTCCTCCCAGCAACTAAAGCACCACCTGTGCCTCAAAGGATTCAATCAGGAGCTGAATTTATTGATCAGGATTAGATTTTTGCCTCGACACAGCCAAAGAAGTCACTTCTGCCGGGAACTTCAATGCAAAAAATATCTGCAGAGTTACTTCAGACTACCTGTGCCTCAAAGGTCAGAAAATACTCCTACCCAGCTTAAATCATAAATGTAAATCAATTAATACGGTGAACACCTCTACGGTTTCTTCATTGAGCCTCCCAAGGGCCAATGGGCCATTTAAACCCTGTATTAATTGTAATTGAGATCTTTTTCAGATCTCACCTCCTCATCTTTCTATATATACCACAACAGAAGATGAGTGAGTGTTGGTTGTTGTTTGATCACAAGTTGTAACATTGAAACTCTCTGAAATAAATATACAAGTCTGTTGAAGTTGAAAACAAATTGAAGTCTCAGATATCTTGATGATGTTGTTGCATGCCTGTTCCTGAGAAGGCTCTATCATTGGATTCATGAGCTTGGTTGTTGGTGAAGTAATCTAACTGTTTAATGTTTTATCCTGTTTTCATTATGTTTCATAATTTCTTACTACAGTAGGCTGAAAGTTTTAGGCTAAGAAATGACTCTTGGAAGCACCTTAGACCTGTTCACCCTTCACTGTTTTATGTTTTCTTCTGCTGAAGTAATTTAGAGGCTTTAAACCTTCTCTTTACTCTTCATGCTCGTTTATTTACTTAATAGCTCAAATAGTTGGTTTCAGCATGATTTATGGTTCTCCCTGCTTGTCTGCTATCACTTGAAAGTTGTTATTGAAGTCTCCCTTTGAAGTACCATTGTCTTAAGTTAATCAAAGAGGTCGGTTTTGATCTTGCCCTTTGCCATTGCTTGAACAGTTGTTTTGAAGGTCTTTATAGTTGTAAGCATAGATGTTATTTAGGTGTTCCCTTTTCTATGAATGCAATTATCAGTGAATCTTTTATGTTTTCTAAAGTCCTTTAGAATAAGATCTTTGAGGAAATAGGGTGTTCCCCAAATCTTAGATTTCATTTTAAAAGTTGTCCTGAAGTCATTACTTGCTTAAAGAATGTTTGTAGAATTTATGGTTAGCCCTGTCTATCAAATATCTCTCTATTGTTAAGTTATGTTTTCAAGTTTCCCTTTGTTGAGAATTAAACTTCTCTTTCCAAATCATTAATGTCCATCTCATTCCAGAACAAAGGATCCTGCGGCCAAGTTAGATTTGCCCTTTGATATCCCATATCCCTTGAAGAGTTTGTCATGACCTTATTTTGACTCCATTGCCCAATGAACCAGATATTTCCTCTTTCTGTCTATCTTTCCTAGGCCTTTCATATTCTACTGTATCAACTCAACCCAACCAAACAAACATCTGCACTTAATAACTAGTCTAAAATCCATAATCAAAGCAAACAAGATAAACCTTTGCAAACAAATATGTGAGAGATCCCTCTCTGAGAACAGGAGGAATAGATCCTGGAACTCTAAAGATTGGTTCTGATGTTGCCTTGTCTTTTGATTTTCCAAACTGTCAAAACACGGGAGACCAACAGGAACTATCCTTGTTAGGGGCAAGAGCATGGGCGATTCGCTTGGTGAAGAGGGAGACAGGGCATCATATGTAATATGGGATTCGAAGTCGAAACTGGAGAAGGATGATGAACCAAATAACAGGGCGAAGAATTAGAATCACCGACAATAATGGTTATAAAGTACCCATCTTCATCACTAGAGACTGCAGAACAACTAGAAGGGTAAGATGGCACGGGTGGCTGTAACTGATGTTGTTGCTACTTCAAGCCCATGGCTGTGTTGTTTGCTACTTTCTCATCAGCATCTCTCATGAAATTGAACTTCGGGGGAGGAGAAGAGGCCGGTTTAGCATTTGGGTATCACTCTTCTTTGATCGGGTATTGATGTTCTAGTTGCCCTTGTTTAAGGGGGTGCAGTGTGTCATTCTCGTTATTGGGCGCAACATGTAAAGTTGTGCATGGAGGAGGGGAAATGAGAGGGGAATGTGAGGTAGGAGAAGTGAAAGATGAAGAAAATGAAGATGGAAATGAAGACGAAGATGATGAAGAGGAAGATGAAGAGCAACTCTTGGAGACCTCAATGAGGGGACTAAGGCATAGCTGCTGCTTATTATGAACAACTGATAAGTGGGGGAAGAGGGATCTGTGCAGAGGGGTCAGAGGGGTCAGGGGAGGGGTTGCCGTTGGAGTGCAGAATGATGGTGATGAAGGAGGCATAACAAATGGAGTATTATTAATGGGAGTAATAGTACCTGAGCCACCACCAATATGAGCCAGCAAGTCTCTAGTCATTTTCAAATAACGACAGTAGACCATTATGATATTCAGTTAAATATTCTCACTTCAATGTTCAATGGCAAGAGATGTGTGCTTCTCATTACATGTTAATCCATTTTAAATATGGTTTGGCTCCTTGAACTCACAAAGCTCCTCCCATTCACAAAAACCCAGAGAATACCATGGCCAACTTGTTGAGTAAGGCCCTACCACACAATTCCATTCGCAATAGACCCCGAAATGAAAATACCAACAAAGGCAGTAGAAACATAGCCATCTTCTGGGACTTGGACAACAAGACACCTAACAACATCCCCCCTTACTATGCCGCTCTCAGGCTTAGGTCCGTCGGCAGAGCCTTTGGATTCGTCATTCAGATGGTTTCCTACGCCAACCGCCATGCCTTCAGCTTTGTCCTGCCATGGGTTCGAATCGAGAGGCAACAAAGAAAAACCCTCGATATACTGGAGGCGTGGCGCATAATACAGCCAGAGGAACCCTACATCTGTGAAGTCTACGGTGACAAGTTCAAAACCCACATCAAATTCCAAAAGCACTGCAGTGAAAAGTTCAAAACCCACATCAAATTCCAAAAACACTTCAGGAAATTGCACTAGAGAGAGCAGCTCAAGCGGTTGAGGCGTCTTGATTCCTTGAAAGGGAAGAAGAAGGATTCTTTTAGGGCTAAAATAGTACCCAAATAGGAGAAATATAGGGAAGCGACCAGGCAGGTTTTGGTGCCCAAGGTGGGTTATGGGCTTGCAGGGGAGATTAAGAGAGCAAGGTTTTGGGTCATCACGGTGTCCGATAAACCTTCAGATTTGTCCCCCCACGGGTTCGAATAGAGAGGTTACACTTGTCAATTTTTTATTCGACAGAAGGGCGATGAGAAAAGGTTTTGATTGGGTGGGGTGAACAATGTTTTCTCACCCCACTCCAACAAAGATAACGCCCCCGGCGTAATTATTTTTTATATTATAATAATTATTATTAATGTTAAATATATGTAATAGAGTTGTAGTAATGTTTAATATTTGATTTTGTAAAAATTAAGTTAAATTTATATATATATATATATATATATATGTGTGTGTGTGTAATTTTGTACGGTAAAGATGTTGTTTATGGTTTTTCCCATGGTATTCTTAAGTCATGGTTTTTCTTATAATATTTTTCTCTAATGTATTTTATTTAAAGGCTAATAACTTTGAATGTACCATGAGTCAAGAGAGATGGAATCTATTTTCAATCTAAAAGAGGTTTCTACCTCAAGAGATGTTGTAATGTTTAACATTTTGACTAAGTCAAATAAAATAAAATAAAAACCATAAAATTCTCTAGTCTATATTTTTCCCATGGTAATCTTCCATCTATTGTTTTTTCCTATGGTATTCTTAATCTATGGTTTTCTTCAGTAATATTCTTCTCTAATGTGTCTTATTTGAAGGCTAATAATTAAACCAACATAGATCCATCTTAATTTAGGATCTACTAAGTGATGAGAGGGATTAAATATCTTTTCACTCTAAAAGAGGTTTACACCTCAAGAGAGAGATTTGATCCCTCTCAGCGTTTGGTAGATCTAGAATTAAGATGGATCTAAGCTAGTTTACTTGATTAATATCATTCACTTGAGTAATAATAAGTAGAATAACAATAAACTATATATCATTTTTATTTTTATAATAATAATTATTAATGCTAAATAATATTAATATATTAAAATTATTTACTGGCTAATAATAAATGAAATAACAAAGCTTTTTATATGGAAATTTTAAGAATATTTAAAAATATTAATTATGTAAAATCGAAAATGTCTTTACTTAAATTTATTTTATATGCATAAATTTAATTGTTGATGTTATTTTAAAAGTTCGAGGAAGAATTATACAATTTTAAAACTTGTGAAGGTTTGTATATTACTTCAAAAATAGAAAATTTTATTTTGAAAATTGCAATTTAAATTTTAAATTTTGAAGGAAAGAAAAAAGTTGATTTACAACAACATATCTTAAATTTGTTTTTTAGTTAGTGACATTAGTGTAGACATAATGTGTAAAGTACAATTAGCATGTAACTATTTTTTTGATAGTATAGTTAATCGGGGTTATTTGGGTGATTGGGAGGAAGGAATAGAAACCTCCTCATTCAATTCCCTCAAGTGACATTATGGATGTTGTCAATGTTGTCTTTCGTTGAAAATTCCTAGATAAAGAATTGTGCCAAATCATCTAGGTGAAGGATCTATTTTAAAATATGGTTGCATCAAAGAATAAAACCCTTAACTTGATGTAATAAACTTTTCATTTCTAAAGTATAACCAAAGTGTCGAGATCCAACAATAACATTATAACAATCTTGAAAGATGTTGATAGAAGAATTAAGATGATATTAGACAATACACTTTCATTTTGAATATTGATATTATCCAACAAAAATAGAAAGAATATACAAGACACTACAATAGTTTAAACATCAGTACATATATGAATTGTCTAGAAGGTAACAATCTATTAATGCAAAGGAACTAATATAAACAAATCATTCATTTAGTTTACTCAGTAATGGAAATAATTTTTCCATGGGATTTAAGGGAGGTTAATCCTTAGCCAAGCCTCTCCCAATAATCCACACATTTTTAAATGTATGAAGAAAAGACTATGTAACATAATAAATCACTTAGATTTGAAACAATGTTGTTATAAGCTGAAATAAGTACTCCTCGATTAACTTTGGAATGTTGAGGTTGTTATCACTCCAGTAAATTCTTAAGTTGTGGGATTTTGGTTTTTAGTCAAAGAATACTAGAGGTAACCACAAAACTAATTCAAACTCTAGGATCTAGCCTTCCTAGGGTTCAGAGAGGGCTCTCTCTTTCAAGTTTAACTTTGTTTCAATTTTTGAATATTAGGCTAGCTATGAAAGTACAATTTTGGTTTGGTTTTGTTGGATTTGGTGGGAAAATTTCACTTGGAAGGTAAATAGAGGGAAATATACTTGTCCATTGGGCTATGGAGTCTAAGTCAAGCTAACAGAACTGGGATCAAGGCCTAAAAGGTCAAATGTATTAAGGGCAAGATAGATAACCCTTGGAGATCTTGGAAAATTGGTTTTTGAGATGGTATGATCGGGATAAAGGGAACTTAAGGATCCTTTGATCCAGAAAAGGGAAGTAGTAGATAGAGATAAAATGGGAGAGGGAGAAATTAAGGGTTCCCTACACTAGAAATCAGAAGAAAACAAAGAAATGATAACTAGTTAAAAACAGGCTGCTATTAACATGTCCTGTAGTAATACTCCTAGTTATACATTCAAATTTACAATTAAAACACAAATGTATGCATGTAACATTAAAAGAAGATAACAATGACAAGTTTTATAGAGTACTTCACTCCAGATAGCTTATCACAGGGATCCTTAAGTATGATGCCAAATAGTTGATCCAGTCTACTACTCAAAATCGAAATCCAAAGCCTTCAAGTCAACAAAATATCTATAGTAATCTCCAGCAATTTTATTCCACACAAAAATACTTCAAAAGAGTGAAGTATTTATACATAATGTTTTACAAAATATCCTAGATGACTTCTAGGAATTAACTTAGGAAAATAAAATATCTTACAACAATAATAGTGACAGCTACTTAACAAATCAGCAAGCTGTCCTATTTTATTCAAAAGAAATAGAAATTGTTTTATGATAAGAAGCAGGTGGCTGCTTATGTGTCCTCTTTGCTGGCTCTTTAGATATTTTTTGAATCTAACTTTCCTTCACTGATACTCTTTCTCACTTATACTCTTTCATTTCGGATACTCTTTAACCTTCAGTAAAACTGCTTTACTGCTGTAAAATCTATTTTGAAAGTGAAATCAGCGAACATATTTTTCCTTTTTCATTTGTTTATCTTTCATTCTTCATAATAAATCAATAAATGCTTGCCAATACTCATTTTTTGGAATTTGAATATTTTTGAGTTTCCTAAAATTCTCATCAGCTTTAGTGTACCTAGCAAATGTGGGCTTGATGACAAATAAGTGCTTGATCTCATACTGTAAATAAAACAAATCTTCAAAACTTTTTAGCAATACTTTTCATGTGGAATGCCTTGACTTGTTGGCTTGTTCACCTGCTCCTTGGCATATTATCTTATCTTCTTGTCATAATAGTTTTGAGGCATTAACTTATCATTAATAACCATGATATCAGGAAGTCCCTTTTGCCTTAAATTGGTGAATTTAACCATGAATCTAGTTATAGCAGTATTCATACCTTCACATTTCTCTTCAAGCTGCCTCATTAGATTTCTTTTGGTGGTAACTTTCCTAATTTCTAGGATAGTTGCTGTCCTGTCATTGATTTTTAGTTCTTCCATTTCCTGTCTATTCTTGCTGTTGAAGAAATTGATTAATATTACAGCCTGTTCTGGTTTATCAGCTAATTCAACTTGTGTCTTTTGGATCTCTTCTTGCGCTGCCAATAATAACTCTCTCTGCTAAAAAATTACCTGAATTGAAGGCCACACATCATGGATGGCTTCAATTAGATTATTCCATAGGTAATTTTTTATGTAAGATATCTGATCTTTGAGATTTAATTATTTTTTTAACTTCTTTACCTCTTCACTCAATCTATGGGTATTTTGTTCATGTATTTTAGCATCTATCTAAGTTGATTTGTTTGTATTCTCAAGATTTTAAATCATCTTTGTCAACCTGTTAATTTCATTTGTCTTCAAAGACATCTCTTCCATTGCTTTTACTAGTTGACTGCTTTCATCTGTAGGTGGCAACATTGTTGTAGAGGATTCAGTCTCTGAAGTTGTTGAAGAAGTCACTGGCACTACGTGGGTCTTTAGGTGCCAAATTTTCTCCTAAAATTGAAGGCATTGCTGCAGTGACGACTGGGATGACTGTAGGAATCACTGGTTCTTTTACTGTCTCCTTTTCTTGGACAAGTTGGTCCATCTGTACTTCCATTTCCTTAATTTGAGTTTTCAGTTGAAGTATTAAACTCATCATTCATCTTTTTCCTTTTGATCCTGTAAGACTTCCTTTGTCTGAGGATGCTCACTTTGAGGAAGTTTGAGTTGTTTCCTCAAGGCAGTTATATCCTCATTTTTCTTCTTTACTAATGCTTCTTCTACTTTGATGTTTGTAGGATCATATCCTACCTGCAATACTAAATCTTCTAAGGCCTTTATACTTATATCCTTTGCATATAATGAAGCTTTATCCATATTCATTTGATATTGCATATTAGAGATGGTATTTTGAAGCTTATGAGCACTCATAGTTTTTGTTGTGACTATGGAATACAACATATCTGAGGTTTTCCTATGAAACTCAATTTGATCTAATTCATGGATTTTGTCTGTAGCTACTTCCATATCAAATTTCTTATAGTCAGAAATTGTCTTTGGCACTGATACTGTGCACTGTAATACTGACATAATCAATTTTTTAGTTGAATAATCAAATGCTGATAAGAATCTGTTTTGATTACCTAGATTTTGCTTTAAGAACTGAGAATATATTTCATTTTTGATTTCCTCATTCTTCAACTTGATTTGCTTGTATTTCTCCTTAATATCCAAATCTTTTTCCTTAGTTAAATGTGAGGAAGAAGCCTCCATACTTTGTTTCCTTTCCATCATCTATGCATCTTCATTATTCAGTTGTTCTTCATTCTGATTTGGCTCACTGATAATTACAGTAGCTACATTGGTCTCTGGCAAATCAGTGTTGGTTTTCAAGGGTTTTGTTTCTTCAACATTTATTGTTACTTTACCTTTAGCTGATGTATCCAGTTTTGGCCTCTTGTTGTAAATGATTTTAAAGATTGTTTCTGTTGTAGTCTCTGCAGTATAAGCTCCTTCTTCTTTGATTCTCTTAGTGGATGTCTCTGGCTGTTTGGCAATTTCCAAAGTGTGACTAGTATTCCTTTGGTTAACTACCTCTGTTAAAGTGTTTTAAACCCACTCAATTTGATTAGCAAACTTCTCTATTTCTGGATTTGATTCATGGATAAAGGGTGTCAATTTACATTTTACCCTTAGTTTACTTAAGATCCCTTGTGGATCATAATTCCATGGGAAACTTTCTTCTAATTTATATTCCAGTAGTTGATTTGATGCTTCCTTTTCTGCATCTCTGTGATTACATATGAAAGGCCCAATTTTATTTTTTGAGTTTGAATTGGGTCTTATTTTTTGCTGCCATGAAATTAATTGAATCTAAATTTAGGATCTGCCTAATGTACTCCAAGGCAAAGATCCTCATTGATGGATGCTTGGGTAACTTGTAAGGCAACAAGTTAGGACCAAAAACTCTGATTTCAGTGAATTTCACATACAAATACCAATCACCAAATTTTCTTTGTTCTGATAACTGCAATATTTTCTTCATTTCCTCACCTATTCTAGGCTTCTCTGTTTTAGTCAACATGGTGGTTACTGGATGTAAAAACAACTCTGCAAACTCTGAATAACTGAAATCTGTGCCTTCTTTTCTGAGTATGGATGTCTAAGAGATAACTGATAGAGGTTTTCCTTCTATATCCAACTTTTGAACTGAAATTGGAAAGCTCTCTGATTGGAAGAAAAGAAACATGTGGAAAAGATAGGAGGTATATCTGAATACTCCTTCAAGCTGTAAATTATTCAATTGATAGTGAATACTATCAGCAATGAAACCAACATAGTCAAAGATAACTGAAGGTGGTTGACCTGGAGAAAAGGTGTCCAAAAATCCCAAGATAGACTCATCAGTGTGCTCATCAGTGAAATACCCAAGTATGAAGGAAAGCATGGAGATTACATGCCTTGAACCTTCAGGGAATTTAGCAGTTGAATATGGAGGATTTAACTTGGGAATTTCAACATGCAGAGGCATGAAAGTCTGAAAAATCATAAACCTTTTAGGGAAATATAGGCCAATGTATAGTTTAGTGAGGGCTTCAATAGACAAAGGAACTACTTGGGGGTCTGATTGAAGCTGCAACATTTGGTTTATTGACTCTACAGTGATGGTAAATAGGACTTTTTTATTTTCATTCACAATAGATATTTGTTTAGGAATATAATACTGGTAACATAATCTGATAATTTCTTGACAAGGGTGAGTCAGAGGGACTACATATTTGGGCAGATTGGATTCCCAAATATGAAATTCTTCATGATCATCTAAAGACTTATAAAAACACCAGTTATGGATATCTAACAGATTGAATTCAACTATGGGATCAACTATTTTGTATTCAATATAAACTAGGGGAATATGCTCAATATCAACAACTGGGGGTTGTAATGGATTGACTACAATTGCAGTATTTGGAGTCATGGAAGGAGTAGGTTTAGGAGTTTTAGAACCGTCATGATTGCTTACACTCTGTTTTTTTAGGCATCTTGATTGGCTTCTGCAAGTTTAAATAGTTTGCCGAGGAAATTTTAGTATAGTAGAGGTTTGATTGGGCAAATTTTAGCAAAATAGATTTGATTGGGAAATTTTTAGCAAAATAGAGTCTCTTTTTGGATTTTATGCCCAATTAGGTTTATCAAAGAAGTTCTGAGGCTTAAAAACAGGTATAAAACAGAAAACAACGGTTTTCTGAGTTTTTTGACTAAAAAATGGGCTAAAACTCTATTTAAAAAGGTTTACAGAGGTTAGGGCACCTGCAGAGGATTTCTAGCCTTTTAGAACTTGAAATTGATCATTAGACTGTGAAAAAACGATAAATTTCCTTGAAAATACCGTGCAACAGACAACTAGGGTTCCTGGGAAAAATTTTCCAGAGTTTGGCCTATTTTTGGGACTTTTGGGCAATTGAATTAATCGATTTCTTGACTTTGAAATGATTCTCTTTCTTTAAAAAGGTTTCTAAATTTGGTTGCAGGTTTAAAACTCAGAAGAATACCTGTTTGAATGCAGGTATCAGCTTTAAAATGGTTTCTTCAGTTTCTGGTCGATTTGATAGCTTCAGCAACTTATCTGGAGTAAGGTGTAACTCCTCAGCAATCTTTACGGGTGTGTTTTGGGAGATTTTGGAGGTTTTGGGCATTAAAATGGAAACCAGGGGCTTTAGCAGGGTTTTAACAGTCGGGGAAGTGATACAATGTTTAAACGTGAATGATAAATGAATTAACGCATTTACCAAAGGTTTTATCAAAATGTTTGAATTGCATTAAATGCAGGTCAAGTCAGTCAAGAGGGTGGTTTCGGAGTTGGAACAGATGAAAGCTGCGAATGGTTATCTTGTAGGTTTTTAGTGGTAAGCGGTTTTAAACAAAACCCACGCGATCCAATTAGGAGAAGCCACGTGGAGGGGAGGGGTCAATGGGAAACCACCCATTTCACATGGCTTTTATGTTTGGAGGGTCGAGCTTCTTTTCTATGCGATATGAGATGTCGACCGTCAGAACTGAGGTTTTAATGCGAATGACTGAGATCGTGTCGGGAGTTGCTTTGAAATGGAAAGGTGGGATCAAGATATTTGCATAGGTGGCAACGGTTTAATTTTATGAAATAAATGTTTTTAAAACACGTTTAAACCATAGTTTATATAGCGGTGGGGATAGGTTTAAAACATTTTAACAATTTTTTAATCATGATATAAGTGGGGTTTAACATTTGTATTTAAAACCTTTATGAAATGTTTCAAATGTTATTGTGCGGGAGCAATATATGTATTTATATAGTTTTCAACTGTTTGGATAGTTTAAAAACTATAGGGGTAGGATACATAGAATAATGATAATCTTTTAGACCAAAGGGCTTTATAATTTGGGTTTTTTATTTACGCACAAGGGATAATAGACTTTGGTCAAAATTTTATAATAGTGGGTTTTTTTTTGGGATATTTAGATATAAGGAATTAATAAGTATGGGAGGGTATTTCTTAGGGATTTAATAAAAGTATGTTAAAGGTTAATATGAATGGGTTGTGTAATAAAACAAAATACATATTATCTCTAAGTATAGTATAAAATCAAGCATTGCTCATCTTTATATTTCTTTGACTAATACTTAGGATAAATGTAATTTGTGGGTTTTTATGAATGCTTATGAAGGGATGAAGTTAATTATTCTAGGGTTACAATTTTACTAAGAAAGAATGTGTGCTTACTTAGGAAAAAGGGGTTTTAATGTATGAATGAAAGGTAAATGATGATAAATGAGGATTTAACATAAGAACTCAATATTTTTAACTAACCAGTCATAGAGCCTTGGGTCTAGTCCCAACAAAAGCCAGAGAAATGCTCTGAGCCTGTTTGACTGATAGCTTAGAATACTGAATGCTCATAGGGGAGGGGAAATTAGTGATTTTTCCCGATGATGTATTATTTACATGATTTCTCCATAACTTTCTACCTACCCAACTTCTATTTCTAACATTTTTTCTTCATTTTGCAGGTGCATTTAGGCTTGCAACCTTAAAGCATTTTCTTTTAGAGCATAAAACTATCTAGATCTACCTTATTTCATCCGAGGGCTCCGATTAAACTGTTGAGCTCCTCATTATTCACTACCTATCTACTGATTTGTCAAGTTTAAACTGTTTGACAAATCTTTATTCACTATCTAAAACATGAAATTGAAAACATGAAAAGTTAAGATAAAACTGTTTAACTGATCATGGATTATGGCATTTATTGACACTCTGCACATAATCATTATTCTTGTAGTAAAGTAAAAGTAGTGACATTTGGATTTTCTCACTTTCAGGTCTTATTTATATCTTTTTCCTTTTGGGGTATATATTTTTCTAAGTCCTTTGATTTTTCTTTTAGGACTTTTTACCCTCTTTTTGATTTTTTATTATTTTTCATTTTTTCAAAATATGGGAAAACAACTTGTAGAAAGCAAGGTATGTACATATTTACAAGACTTATCAAAGTCAATTCAAAATTTTATGAACCCTATTATTATAGGACCCTAACAGAGGTATTACAAAAAATCAATATCTTTGGTTCAATAATCAAACCTTATGATATCAAAATTTACAATATTTATAGTCTTTAAAATATTTGATCTCTACATAACTTAAGGAAACAATTTTTATACAAAATAACACTTTGTGATTCATCATTTAAAACACAAACTTGATTGAAAATATTTAGCCTGACAATCTGGAACTTTTGACTATTGAATTTACCTCAAAAAATTGGATGTGCCCTGATTTTGTGCCTAAATGTAGCATGTCCACGAGGATGTTGTCAGTGTAGTTGAGATATTTATGGTAGAATCCCAACTAGCTTATCCCAATCTTCTCCAACCGGATAAGTAAAATAAATCAACCTTCTTATATTCTTCATCCAACCTAGTATACTTTTAAAAATATGGTTTGACTATGAAAAGATATTTGACTTCATAGCATAAAAATAAATCATTAGATAGTTTATCAAGATGACTTTGATCGCATAAAGATCATGTCAAACCAATAAATTTTGATTTATCATTTGCACGGTCATTAACTAACTTATGATACTTTCTTTTGGATACAAGTTTGCCATGTGGATTTCTAAATGGCGGTAATCCTCTCTACTACAAAAGATCCATTTTTTTGTTGAATTTATCAACTTGATTTTGCATGAGTCTATATGTATATTTCACATGTCTTGTAAAATTAATTTTGGTTAGAAATATTTTTGTCTCCATGATTACCTGATTTCTATCAGAAATACTAAATTCTTCAATCTCTAATTTTATTTTATATTCAACAATCTCATAATCTCGCCAACTAGAACTAGTTTATTTCCCATTTCTCTTTCAATTTCATCCACTTCCCTTTTAGCAAGGTCTAATAATTCTTATTCCTCAGTAATAATTTCAATTGATGGCCAAATTTCATAAATTGAAGACATATTATCCATCCATATTCTATCCTTGGCTTGAACCAAATTTTGGGTACCATTAGCTTGACTAATGTGCAATTAAATTTGTTTCTTTAAATTAAAATTCTTTTGAAGTTCTATAATCAAGAAATATTAGAATTATTTTGAAGTTAAATAATCAAGAAATTCTCCCTTTTTAGTGCTTCTTGTTGAGATTTACTCAATGCTTTCTTTGAGTCATCTATTTCTTGATTTTTCCAAGAAAGAGATGAAAGTGCTTGTACTAATTTCTCTATAGAATCTTATTCTATTGTACTTGCATGAGATAATGAAACAATTACACCTTCTTGATGATTTCTTTCTTTGAGAAAATTTTATGCTTGTGTGTTGGCTTGAGGGGGTCTAGACCCAAGTCCAGAGTAGCTGCGCTTCCAACAAAACCCTCTATTGCTAGCCCTTTCGGCAACAACCTATTGTGAAGACTGAAGTATCACCTAAGGAAATATTGGGGGACGCTAGAACCAAGTTTTTGCATTCAGAGGGATTATGGAGTGTGGCTTTAAGGCTTATCTCTAGTTAGGGTTCAATCTGAGCTTCTTTGAACCATTACCTTGATATGAAAATTTTTATTCAATTACTCACTTAATCACCTAGCGCATTATGCCTTTATACTCTAACATGCAATATTCATCATATAAAACAACATTTAAGCCTTCGTGATGCATTCACAGAGTAAATATACAAAAAAACCTAATCTAGCGTAGATAATTCACATAAACATATAACTTAAAGATACACAAGAAATACATAGAGATTCCATCAAATATTTCTTTTATTAATCAAGGTCCTTCATTTACAACCCTTCTCACCCTGCGCACTTAACTGCAAACTTTCTAAGGCCTCCACACACACATCTGCAGAGCCTTCCCTTTACCCAAAACATGAAAAGATAGAAAGAATTACAGACTTAGATCATGCTCATTTCATTACATAAACTATCATATGTATTGACTCTCTAAGACATCTCCTTATATAACATTCTTTCTTACAATACCATGGTCAAATTTCTGTGGGTAGAGCTCAAAATATCCAAACAATCCCAATCCCTTTACAAAAAGAGGGGCTTTGACCCACCCCAAAACCCATAAGACTCCTACAATTCTACGTGAAACTCTTAAACTCTGTGCATTTGTCTTCTTCATGCTAGATCACACACTCCATTTCATCAAAATATGGAGTCTTTTACTCAAAACTGAACCAAGTTGAGCCATACCAAATAGGCCCCCAACACTCACATGTGACTCGTCCCGAGTCACTCAGCTGGTGCGCCCAGTGTCTTGATTTGATGCTAGTGTATGCATCTTGCAACTGCTGAATCTTTTCTACAAATTGCATTTGCATCATCTGGCACACCTCTCCCAACAATTTCTCTATATTCGGCCATGCGGTCTGTTGAGGCACAACTTTTTGCTTCTTCCTTATCTCCTTAATCTTGGTATCTACAGTCTGAGATGATTGTATGGCCTCATCCTTCCATGGGTTGGTCCGCATTGTGATGATCTGTTCCTTTCTCCGCAGCTCGTTGATATGACTTTGGAGAAATTTCCCTTATTGTATGCAGGGAAATCGCTATGTAGGTGTTAAGGTTTGCGTCGTGACTTTAATCTCATCAAATTGTTTTTTTCTTTGCAAGAATATCATCTTCTATTTTTTGTATATTGGGATCCTCCTGCAACGAGGTCCAAATATCCATAGTGTCCTCAAATATATGTGTTAGTATGAATCTTAATTGAAAGTGTACGAAAAAATACCACTTTAGCTGTGCATAACAAACAGCCCTAACAACAAAATATGGCTGCCAATATCTTCAGATCTGCAATTAGTTGATCAAGATAAATGCTGAAAAAATCTAGATCTGTGCATCAAAAGACATTAAGCAGTAAATAAAACGACATTTACTCCATGCATCCAATAGATAAGACAAGAATATGTTGAATGAATTTTATATTAAGGGCACCTGGGAGGAAAACATAGTAGGATGTTACCAGTTCTCCTCAATGGGATGGGTTCTTGTAAGTCCTCAACACTTCAAATCTAAAATTCATCTCTCTTGATGGTGTAGAAAACCCAGACAAAAATGGAACTCAAAGGGAGCTCACAAGCAAAAGGACAGAAAAATATGACAATGATGATGGATCAAAGTCAGACCAAAAGTATAGATCTAGAGTGATCTTTAGGCAACAAAAGGTGATGAATGAATGAAAAAACTCTTCTATTTATAACACAATATTGAGTTATTCTAGATATTGGTGCATAATTAAAATATTATTAACCAAATCAAGATCCAACTTTTATGGAATATTTTATTATTTTTGTTGGAGGAAAAAGGAATTTGACTTGGGCCAAATCCCTTTATTCATAAATAATAAATAAATAAATGATTTATTTATCATTTTAAGGATGTGGTTGAGTAATAATTAAATAAATAATGATTTATTTAACTATTTATGAGTGATTTAGTCAAATTTAACAAGGAATATTATTTAAATAAGGTTTAAATAATTATTCCTAGAAAATAATAAGATAAGTAATAATTTATCTAATTAATTTTCCTGTTTTGGGTTAAATATGACCAGGAATATTAATTAAACTGATGTTTAACTAATTATTCATTAAGGAAAATCAAACAAATGTGGATTTATTCAATATTTCCTCATGGGGTTTCCTGTTTAGACCATAAACAACTTAATAAGGTGTTTTACTAAGTTATTTTTCATAGTGAAAGCAATTTTACTTAGGGTAAAATTGGTCTTACATGGTGTACTTAGGTCCATCTAATAGTAACAAGTTAGATGACCAAAAAATGGTGTAACATATTGTCCCCCAGCGTGCGAGTGTTAGGAGCTAATCGTATGACTGAGGTACGTTGTAAGAACTCAATCACTAGACCCGAAGGGGAAGTCAAAGAGAGAGAAATATAAGGTAGACCGAAGTGCTAAAGGACTAGACCCCGAGGAGGCGAGACTTATAGGTGCGACAAGTCTCTTTTATGAGTGAGTAATTGTGCTATAGGCGGCGGGGGAGGCATACCTATGCCCACCGAGACAAAGTACAAAGAATAATGCGTCCAGTAAGCAAGGGACTGAAAAATATAGTACATGCTGGCATAAACATGAGCTAGGTAAAAACATGATAATGAATCCCACATACATACTGTGCCTAGGATAACAACCAGGACTTATACAATAATATCTGAGTACATGAGATACAAATACAACCCGAATGCCCCTGTAAACAGGAAAGGGCTCTGACAATCTGACTGATACATGCAAAAAAAAAGGCACTGCAAGCGACTGAGGCCGACATCCTCAAATATATGGAGCTGCATCAAAGGTTGTAATGAAGAGGTCATCCGAGCATGTGGGGGGCTACCTGTAGGGCCACCCCCTCATGAGGGTTGAGACATCTCACACATAACCGAGAATCATCGGTATCACCTGCCGCATCACTGCACCATCAAATATACGGATCTCGATCATGATGAAAGGAGCTGGAGCTGAGAAAAATCAAGTCAAAGGGCAATAAGGAGTCCCTTTGCCT
>CM076582.1:1030095014-1030191316 GCA_034641835.2 Pinus albicaulis
AGTTGGGTATCAAAGATTTGGAGAAAAATTTGGTTCTGAAGTACCGCAGTTGCACAGATACATTCAGGAGGAAATGGAGTTCCTAGACATCTCCTTGCTTGGTATGACATACCAGTATGCTGCCAAGATTGAGAAGAAATTAAAATAGAAAAAGTGAGACATTAGATATGTGAATCAAAATAAAGGGAAAGGTGCCCCAAAACTGCAAAACAAAGGACAAAGCCAAGGTATGGTGGCCCAAGATAACCTACCAAAGCTGCAAGCAAAGAAAAACACCACGAACCCGGATAAAGACACGAGAAAGTGTTGTGAGTTCCATAAGAGCTCCACTCACAACACAAGTGAGTGTTAGGCCAAGCAGTCACTGGTGGCCAAGATGAGGGCTTCTGAATTAGATGCATGCTCTGACTCTAAATCAAAACCTGACAAGGGGAATGAAAAATGGAATCATATTATTGATGCAGAGCCCAACGACACCATTTCCATTGCAAAGATCCAGATGGAGGAGCTGGAAGATCCATAGGAGGAGGAGTATCTCTTCCACTCTCAGATGTGGGTAAAGGGTTCCTCGCTATAGTTCATTATCAAAAGTGGGAGCCAAAATAACCTCATTTCAATAGAGGTAGTGAAGTGTTTGGGCATGCCAACCACAACATACCCACAATCATACACCATCGGGTGGCTTCACCAAGGACGGGATCTCCGCATCAGCCAGTAGTGTCGCCTTCCCTACAGCATCAAGCCCTTCACAGATGAAATATTATCTGACATTTCTCCTCTTGATGTTTGTGATGTATTATTAGGCCAACCATACTTGTGGAAGTGACATGTTGTGTATGTGTCCTGGTCTCACATTATTATTGTTACTTTGGGTAATAAGTTGTACAGGATACCAGAGGTAGCACTGCCTATGGATATCTCTTTGGTTACTGCAAAAGAATGTAGTAAGATGATTTCCAAAACCAAGAAATTTGTTTTCTTGATGATCCACCCCCAGGGTAAGAAGAAGATGGTGGCCACGACCTCTAGACAGGTATCCTCTACATGACAACAACAATGGACAAGGTCGTGGAGGATTACGGGGACATCTTCACCTCACCCACAGGGGTGCCTCTGCACTATCAGGTCAAGCACCCTATCAATCTTACCCTAAGTGCATCTCTTCCCAATGGACCGATCTATCAGCACTCTCTTCTAGAGAACGATGAAATCAAGAGGCAGATTCAGGAGATGTTGTAGACAGGTCACATCTGGCTGAGTTCATCACCATGTGGGAGCCTGATCATGTTAGTACAGAAGAAGGATGGGACTTGGAGACTCTGTATTGGCTATCAAGCTCTGAACAAGATCACTGTTCGGAATAGGTACCCAATCCCATGGATTGATGACCTTATGGATCAACTCAAAGGGGAGAAATATTTCAGCAAGATTGACTTGAAGTCTGGGTATCACCGGGTACCAATCGAACCCTCTGATGTGTGGAAGACAACCTTCAAAGCCAATGAGGGCCTTTTTGAATGGCTGTTCATGGATTTCAGGTTGACGAATGATCCCACAACCTTCATGAGGCTGATGGAAGACATCTTGTGGCCATTCACCAACTCATTTGTAGTAGTGTACTTGGATGACATCTTGATCTTCAACCAAAATTGGGAAGAGCACCACCACCACATACGATAGGTCCTCCAAACACTGCAGCAACACAAGTTGTGTGCCAATTTGGAGAAGTGAACTTTTGGCATGACCCAGGTTCAGTATCTAGGATACATTATTGATGAACATGGGGTTCATGTGGATCCAACCAAGATCCAAGTAATTCAGGATTAGCTGGCCCCAACCACTCTAACAGAGCTTCAAAGATTTCTGGGTCTTTCTAATTTCTACTGCAGGTTCATGTTGGGATTCTCTCATATCACTTGGCCCTTGAGTCAAGTCACTAAGTGATGAGCAAAAGAAAAATTCTTTTGGATAAAATCTCAACAGAAGGCTTTCATAGAATTGAAACATCGCCTCTGCTCTTCCCCAGTGCTCACATTACCATACTTTCAAAAACTATTTGAGATCGAGATAGATGCCTTTGACTATGCTATTGTGGCAGTTCTTACTCAACAGGGGCATCCAATGGCATATCACAGAGAGACACTATCTGTCACAGTCTAAAAGTATCCCACTTATGACAAAGAAATGTATTCCATTGTGCAGGCATGCTGCTAATGGAAGCAGTACATTTTGGGGAAGGAAAAAATCATCCACACAGACCATCGACCCCTGTAGTTCATACAGACACAAGGGGAGTTTTAGAACGATCGCCATTAGAAGTGGTCCACATATCTACAACAATTTCATTTGAACATCAATTATAATAAGGGCAACACCAATAATGTTGCAGACTGCCTCAGCCAACCACCGATCATGGCACTAACCACCATTCTCAACTCTTGTGGGTACGAGACTTCTGATTGGCTGCTTCTCTACAAGAACGATCTAGATTCGGCCACACATACAAGACACTCTTGGAGGGTACGTAAGTTCCAAATTTTCTCCTCCAAGATGCACTGCTATGTCACCTTGGACACCTTTGGTTCATTCAAGTGAGCGTTCTAAGATGATTTTGGAAGCATACTACAATCAAGTCGTTGGGCATTTCGAGGTTGAGAAAACAATGGCAGTATTGCGAAAGTATTTCAATTGGCCGAATATTTGACAGGATGTTGGCAAGTACATCAGATCCTTCATTGCTTGCTCCATTTCCAAATCAACCATCAAGAAGCAAGGCCTCTATACTCCGCTACCTACCCCTAGTCTACCTTGAGAATCCATCTCCATGGATTACATGTCGGGCCTTCCTTCTACTAAGCATAGAAACGACTATGTTTTTGTGGTCGTCGACAGATTCTCGAAGATGGCCATTATGTCGGCCTGAAAGAAGAATATCATAGTAGAAGCCATTGTTAAACTCTTCTTTGAATGACTGTGGGTGCACTTTGGGATCCCACAATCTATCATCTCAGATCGGGACAACAGGTTCTTGGACACCAACCTCACCAAGTCCACAGCTTTCAATCCCCAAACTGATGGCTAGAAAAAGGTCATTAACATGATGATTGTACACATTCTATGAATGTAAAATTGAAAGCATCCACACACGTGGGATGAGAGCCTTCCCTATGTACAACACATTTATAACCGGGCTCTCAACAACTCAACCGGCCACAACCCCTTTCAGGTGGGCCTGGGGTTCCAGCCACTATGTCCCATTGACATAGCCATGCTATTTGTGGCTACTCATGCCGATTTGGCTCATGTCCAATCTGAAGTTGACAAATCGAATGACTTCATTGAGCATATTCAGTACATCCACCAGCAGGTTCATGACATATTGGACATAGTCAATGCTAAGTACAAGAACAACATGATCAACATCAGGTGCAACACCACTTCCAGGTGGATGAAAAAGTGTGGCTACATTTGCTAAAGGAGCGCTTCGCTGGACCCCACTACAAGCTTCGCCCGCTCTGATATGGGTCGTACACCATCACCAAGGCTGTAGGGAATAATTCCTTCGAGCTCAGTATTCCACCATTCCTTGGTCTGAACCTAGTATTCAATATGGACTGCCTTCGGCCCTATTTCCCACCTCTACTAGACACCTCTGACATTGTAGAACAGCTCACACCAGCAGAGTTAAACCCAGACTACATGGAGTGAGCCACCATATATTGTATCATGGACATTAAAATCAAGAACACTCACCAGTAGAATATCCAACTGTATCGGGTTGTCAAAGCTGGAAAACTCTTGCACCAAGGCAAGTGGTTCACTAGGGACCAAGTTCAGTAGAAGTTTCCTCATCTCATGGAGGAACTCAATGTAATGGGTACCATTCGTAAGGGGGGAGGAATTATCTAGGTGGATATTGGTGGCCACCTGCCTATTCCACTTGGGGCCCCACCATTTCTTCTTTCAGTTTTTCAGTTTCCTTAATTATAGCACAGTTTACTATTTTTAGCAGTTTTTTGGACCCTAAACTTCCAGAGCCGTTTTGAGGCCCTAACCAATGTTTTTTGGGCATCGCTTCTCCAGAGAATATAGTATGTTCTAGGCTTAACATTCCATATCATTAGTTTTAGTCCTCAAATATATCTTTCTAATGATGTATCATGTGCATCAAGCAGAGATAGTAAGCCAAAGTTACGACCCCGAGAATCGATGTACCGATTTACCCCGATGGGGCCCATATTTTGGTGTTTCATCTCCTATGGTTAGGTTTTTGGATGTTTAGGGTTTTCCATTGTTTCTCAATTAAATATAGGCCTTTGAGCCTCATTTTAACACAGAATTTAGAGGCCTGTAGCCACCACATCTCTTCCTAGAGATAAGCTGCCAACGCCCTAGCTAGTTGATTTCCAATATGTCTGTAAAAAAATTTCAGTTCTTTGATATTTTTAGGTTTTAACCCTGTACAGAAATTATCTGCAAATGAATCTTAAAAACATAAAATAAAAAATAGTGAGAGCATGAAACATAAAACAAATATACACAGATATTTTCCCCTGGATCCCAAATCGGGATGACTAGCTTGATTTTTCATTATATTATTTTTCGTGTTACAACACATATATGTACATGTCGAAGCTTACATAAACCCCAATCCATTAACCCTAGATTAGAACATAACCGTAGTTCCCTTGACCGGATCTGCAAAATACCAGGGGCTGAAAACCATCGTGCCCCAAAACCATGTGCAAACCCATGCATAAAACCATGGGCGAGTCTGCCCACCGAAAAATAGAGTCCAAAACAGGAGAGCAGTCAATTGTTTGACTCTTTGCTTTGGTACTACTCTCTGAAGAACACGAGTTCTCGAATTTTCAAATGCCTGTCTGCAACATTCTTCAAAGTGTCCACCTTTACCGGCAACACCCTTTTAGCTTCAACCATATCTCTAACAAAGTGATATTGAACATCAATGTGCTTTGTCTTTGAATGATAAGCAGGGTTCTTAGCCAAGAAAATTGCACTTTGGCTATCACAATTTCCTTGAAAGCACGCACCAACCCCTTGCTTGGTTCTAATCTGCCAATAAGCAGCCTTGCACATGAGTGGCTGCCATGTAGTCCTGCTCCCGTAGTTGAAAGAACCTCTGATTGTCTTAATCATCCAATGTTGCGCCTCCAAATAGGCTAAACACATACCCACTTGCAGATCTTCTTTGGTCCAGATCTCCAGCCTAGTCTACATCAACAAAAACACGAATGTCCAACATTCTTTCCAACCTTGGTCTTCCCTGGTAGCACAAGCCACAATCACTAGTGCCACGTAATATCTGAAAACCCGCTTCACTGCTATCCAATGCTCCTTCCCTGGGTTTGACATAAACCTGCACAATGCTCCCACTGCATGTGCAATGTCTGGTCTAGTATAGACCATTGCATACATCAGGCTACCCACTGCACTTGCATATGGAACATGGGACATATCCTCCTCTTCTTCTTATGTCTTGGGACACTGTTCAGCAGACAACTTTACACCTACAGGAATCAGAACATTCACCGGTTTACTATCATGCATATTGAACCTCTGCAATATAGTCTCAACATACTTCCTATGGTTTAACCAGAGGTTCCTCTTTTCCCGATATCTCTTAATTTCCATGCCCAAAATATAGTTTGCAGCACCAATATCCTTCATGTCGAATTTTGAGAACATTTGGGTCTTCAAATCTTGGATAATTTCTTTGTCATTTCCAATCAACAACATATCATCCACATAAAAGACATAATAAATAACACGGTCACCAATTAATTTAAAATAAACACAGTGATCCTCCTTGCTTCTGGTGAAGCCTAGTCCCCGTATATAAGTATCAAATTTCTAATACCACATCCTTGGTGATTTTTTTAACCCATACAAATACTTCTTTAACCTGCATACTAGTTCTTCCTTCCCCTTCACCATAAATCCTTTAGGTTGTTTCATGTAGATCTCCTCTTCCAGATCCCTGTGAAGAAATGTTGTCTTCAAATCCATCTGTTCTACCTCAAAATCAAATGCAGTAGCAACATATAAAAGTGATCTAATAGAAGTAACTTTGGCAACAAGAGAAAAAATATCACCAAAATCAATTCCCGACACCTGGGAATAACCTATTGCTACCAATCGAGCTTTGTATTTCTCCACCTTGCCTTCTATATTCATCTTCTGCTTAAACACCCATTTGCTCCCGATGGGCTTCCTTCCAGCTGACAACTCCACCATATCCCATGCCTCATTTTTATGTAAGGATGCCTTTTCATCAACCATGGCCTCCTTCCAGAGTTTTCCATCCTCTGAATCTACTGCCTCCCTGACGGTTCTGGGATCATCATCAGTTATAATTAAAGAAAAATTTTAGCAAAAAGTAGATGGACTATACCTTTCTGGTTGTCTTCTTTCCCGAACTAATATTCTCACAACTGGAGTTTGTGGCTCTTCCTCTTCTGAGTCTTCTTCTGTTGTAGAGTCTGATTCATCCTCCTTTAGCTCAAACTCTATCTTCTCAGGTTCCTTTGGTAGGAATTCATGTTTAACAACATCTTTCACCTCTCTAAACACCACATCTTGGTTTTACACAACCTTCCTTGTTTATGGGTTCCAAAGCTTGTAACCCTTTAAACCATCCTTATACCCAATAAAGATGCACCTTTCAAATTTATTCTCCAACTTGGTCCTTTTCTCCTTTGGAAAATGTACATATGCATCACATCCAAATGCCCTCATATGTGAAAGAGAGGGTTTCTTACCAGTCCATACCTCATGTGGAGTCTTATCCTCCAACGTTGATGAAGGTGATATGTTAACCAAGTAACATGCAGTCTCCACTGCCTCTGCCCTTAATTCTTTTCCTAACTCGTTACCACTGAGCATGCTTCTTTCATTTTCCATCAGTGTTCTGTTCATTCTTTCTGCAACTCCATTTTTCTGAGGTGTGTGGAGTAGTCTTCTACTGTGCTATACCACACTTCTTATAGAAATCTTCAAATTCATTCTTGCAGAACTCCCCACCATTATATGTCCTTGTACCTTTATCTTCTTCTCTATCTGGTTTTCCAACAGAGCCTTAAATTCTTTAAATCTATCAAAGACTTCAGATTTCTTCGTCAAGAAATATATCCATGTATTCCTTGAGAAGTCATCTATGAATGAAACATATTACATAGAATTACCCAGTGATGGAAACAACACAGGTCCAAAGACATCACTATGCACAAGCTCTAATATCTTGTTCGCCCTCTTAGCACCAAAAGGAAAACTCACCCGATTCTACTTCCCATATACATAATGTTCACAGAAATTGAAATCCAGAGAGCTATTAGACTGTTGATGCGAAATTATGTCCGACCAATAGTAGGGGTTCTCCCCGGTATAAAGTTCCAATTAGACTCTAAACCTTTTGTGATAGGGATCCCGTCCGGGGTGTGGGTCCTTCTACCACTGAATACTCCTTTTCTCGGACAAGAATGAGCTTTGCAGACCTGTGAACACACGTCTATCCGGATGGTACAATGCAAATGGTTGATGTCTCAATGAACATAAAACACTATGAATAGCAAGATGAGTCTGAAAGCATGAACCAAGGAAATACTGTTAGCAGCACATCATCAGGGTCATGCTTGTAAAAAAAATAAAAAAATTTGTTTGAACCACAGAAGAAACAGTTCTTTGCGGTTAGAGCACCCTTCACTTCCTTAAGCGGTTTTCCAAAGATGAGATAAATTTTAGTAACAGAGTTGCTTAAAATTTTCAGTATGAACAACTTAACATCATTAATAACATTTAGTGAGTTGAATGTATGAATGTTATAAGTGGAAAACGCAGAATATTAAATCAGCAATATATCAGATACATAAGACAAAATATTCACAATGTTAACACATTAATTCCCATCAGATCCAAGAGTGGAATCAAAACCAATGCTTATATTCATTCATAAAGAGTGCATTCAATGCTATACAATTCTCTACTCCTTAGGAGTCCTCCAAAAAAAGGTCCTTTTACAATTCCTGGAAGGGAGTATTTAAAAAACAAAATTGACCCTTAGGTATCCCTGACTTTTCGCCTTCTCGACCATTGGTTTAATTTGCGACTTGAGGGAAATTGTGACTTGCGACCTCGGCTGTGGCTATGATCTGCGACCCTTCAGTTGCTGCGACCTGCGACTTGCTCTACTTGCTACTATCTGTGACTTGATCATGGAAGTAGTTGGGTGATTTCGAGGCTCGGGACATCTATCTGCAGCTGCTCTTTGAGGTAGGTATTCCAAGCCCGATAATCTGTAGCTATTGGGAAGACCTGAGGCGTATCTTCTCTTAACTTGTGAAGACATTCGGGGGCATTTGGAATCAAAGTTTCCCTCTTGACTATGATCCGATTCGACAAGGAGGCCAGTTTAGTGTCTATCCGGACTAGTGTCACAATGAATTGAACCATGTTTTCTCTTGACACTGGCAGGTCTTGCGAGGTGGCTGCTTGCCTCATGGGCTGTAAAAATGTTTGGATATCAGTGGAGACTTCTTCCCATGTTTTCTCTTCTCCAATTGCACCCAGATAAGGGATGTGGTGTACCTCGACCATTGAGTCGTTTCCACTAATCAAATTTTCATATGCTAACATTACTTTCTCCAGATCCTTGATGAGATTTTCCTTGGATTATACCTTTATCTGGATTTGAACTTTGTCATTCTGGGTGGCAATCCAATCTCTTCTAGGCAACATGGTTGGGGCTTGTGGATATCTGTTAGACCACTCCAATATCTTTTCCAATGCAGTAGAGGCTTCTTTTAGCTGCGTGTTCCTCCTTTAGTTTCGGCCTGTGCCTTTAGTAGAGGCACTACTGTTTGCTTTATGGTAAACATTTCTTCATAGACCTGCTTCATGGAGGCCTCCAAAGTGACTAGCTCTCCCTGTATAGTGAGTGATATTTCATTAGCAGGGGTAACCTTAGTTTGAAATTGTATGACTTCCTCTTGTAGCACCTTATTTTCTTGTTATGCTTTGGCCATCTTGAGTTCAGAGGTCTACAGTCTGTTATGTAAGGACATAATTTCTCTCCTCATCCTGCTCACGTTCTCCTCTGTAGCTGCCGCAAAAGCAGTATTGGCTGAGGCAATCATGACCGGGTTAGTCCTGGTGTCTAAGACTATATCCTTTCCTGTAGTGACTGCAAGGGGCGCCACAGGGTCTCGTGCCAGACATCTCCTCTTTTCCTGCCTAATCTGGTGTGTGAATTGATCATAGGTAAGTGTGGTGAGATCGAACACTCCCTCATATAGATCTTTGGAGGTGCCCAATTCTTGGAGGGTGAAATGGACAGGAGTTGTCAGAGGTACCTCGATGGGTGGCAACTCTGTTTCTTTCCCTGTTTCTGAGAATGGAGTCCTACTCCCTTCGGATCCTGCTTTGTCCTATTCTTCCTTCAGCCGGCGTTCTGCTTCTACCTTATCTTGTTCTTCCTATATCCGGAATTCTGCTTCTGCCTTGTCTTGTTCCTCCTTTAGTCGAAGTTCTGCTTCTACCTTGTCCTGCTTTAACTTCTACTGGCGCTCAGCTTCCATATTTTCTTCCTCCTCTTTCTTCTTTTGTTCCTCTTCCCTTTTCCTGCAGTTTTCTTCTGCCCGCTTCTTCCTCTGCTCCTCTTTCAATTGTTTCTTTCGCCTGTCTTATTCTTCCTTTGCCTTTTCCTTAGCTTCTTGTTGAGATTCAACCTCTTTTCCCTTTTTCTGGGAGGAGGGGTCAAGACCTGTACCGATCCTAGGCTTCTTGGCCTTTGATGATGATGCTCTTCCCAGCGTATGTATTCTTTCTTCTAGAGTCTGATCATCCTGGCCAGTTGATTCTTCTAGGGTGGCCTCTCTATCCTTATTATACCAGTTCATGATTCTATCTTCATAGGGGCACTCGGTATGCTGGTAACTCCATTTGAATTTTTCCTGCTTACAGTGGGTTGGGATGATTCTCTCAGGATCATATGTTCGGTGTGCTAAAGGGGGTAAACAAAATCCTCTGATTTTTTTGGCCTCTGCCTTTACTTCCCTGAAATCCTTCACCATGTATGCACCGATAGTGAGAGGCAGAGTGGGCCATGGCTTCTTCTTACTCTTCGTTAGAACTTTTGAAAATCCCTGTGACATTTGGTAGCATCCTTTTTGGAGGAGGAGCTTGTTGGTGATGAACTGTGGCAGCGCATGAGGAGCCTTCAGCGACCCGAAAACTCCGCTGAAAGTACCCTCCACATTAGGGAACCAATGGGCTTCTTGGTTTATCATCTCCATGGCATGCCAGGACATAAATGAGGCATCTGTTCCAAACAGTTTCCTGTAGAGGGCGGGGATGAAGTTGCATGCAATCGACTCTACGTCCAGCTTGTACCTGGAATCCAATAAAAATATTAGATCCTTTTGAATTAAGCTGCCATGCTTTGGGTCCCAGTTGTGTGACCACCCCTCAAAATGGCACCTTGCACACACCACATCCAGGAGATAGGATGCCATATAAAATTCTGAAGCACACCCTTCATCTAGTACTAGTGTCGCAGATATGTTTGACTTGAGGGCCGCCACTATCATGTTGGCCCAGTTGAAGCGGGTATCGTACACAATGATAGTGTACATCAAAGAAACCCAAGCGCCGTTAAAAAAGGTTGAATATCGATGGCCGTAAACCCTACATAACATTGCAGCTGCTAATTTGTAGGCCTTCCTGAGCCCTGCTGTTTGATATTATTGGTCCTTCTTGACCCGGAACTTCTCTGGATCTTCCCACCACCCTCTTAGAGTTTCAAGTATGGGGATTGCATGAGTAATGGTCTACTCCTCACTGAAGGTCTGCTCTCGGGGAGGCAACGCGTAATAGACTTATGCATCCTGTCCTTTTAGATTTGCAAATTTTTTTCCATTGTGATCCCAAATAACCCAGATCTTGGGGTCAACCCTTTGCAAGATCCATTTGATCAGTTCTGCACACGGGAATATATGCAGGTGGGCTCCCGTGTAGTGCAAATTGGATCATTTAACCTGAATATATACCTATCGGTCTGGGAGGTCCTCCAGAAATTCAGTCGGTGCAAACTCTTTGTAAATCTGGTACCAGCTCATGTTGTCCCCTTTACCGAAAATGCAGGTTGTGTTCCCATATGTGGGGGGAAACAGAATATGCCTTTCCTCCTCCGAGATCTCTATCTCAGGAATATTTTTCCTCTTAAGAATTTCTGGTGGCCCCATGTCACTCGAGGCTGACGAGATGGATACACACTCCAGTTCGGCTTCAATGTCACCTGGCATGTTCATGAAACAATCCCACTATAAGATAGATGTCATAATTTAGAAATATGTCGGCTGATCTTATTCTTGCTTAATTATTTTCAAGGAAATGGGTGAACCTGTGACCTGGCGACCTTGTGACTGGGTCACGGGGTCGCTAGGTCACGTTGGCTTAAAACTCGACAGAAGGGCCACTTAGCGACCTGGCGACCTGCGACTAGGTCATCAGGTCACAGGGTCGCGTTGGCTGGAATATTTGCGGAAGTGAAACCTAATGAATTAGAGACTCGTGACTGGGTCGCAAGGTCGTTGAGTCGTTGGGTCACGTCACTCTACATTTTCATGATATGTGACCTAGCATTTCTGTGACTTAGCGACGAGGTCGCAAGGTCGTGGGGTCACTCTAGGGCTTTGCGGACGTGCAATGGAAAAAGGCTTAGAAAACACACATGGTGTCCACAAAATCACCGTACAAGGTTTTAGGAGTCTTCATAGGTGAGTTAGGCAAGGTCCTAGGGAAGGGGGAAGGGGAAGGTAAGCTTACACAAGATCATAAGAGAAACTGAAGGAGGGGAGGTTTGTAGAAGGATTGTAAATGGGTTTGTTCAAGGTCGTAACAGGGTTTAAATAGGCTAGGGTAAGGGAAACATAGTAACAACTACCATAGAAAAGAAACAACAAGAGGATCAGGCACTTACTTGGGAAAATCGTGCTCCAACTCGCTTGCCAAAGGAATTTTTGTTCTATGTCGCACAGGTCAAATGCGACCTATGTGACCCTTCTATATGTAAATGGGTCACACATGTGGGCAATTAATGAGGGTCGTAAGGTCGCGAATGAGCTACGTAAATGAGATGCGCGACCTTGCGACTCTGCGTCCTTGCAACCTAAGGGGTTGTGGGGTCGCAGGGTCATGAGATCACTGATGTTTGATTTCAGACTGATGTGTGACCCAGCGACTTGGCAACCTAGAGGGTCATAAGGTCGCGGGGTCGCAACTTAGGAAAGTTAACCGTATTTGCGACTTAGCGACCCGAGGTTTAGAAAAGGTGAATTTAGGTCTGACAAGTATTGGGGGCTCAAAAATTTAAGGAGAGAAAAATTTTGGAGGGTGTTGTAGAAGCTACAACATAGACATACCTTCTACCATACCATTTCCATGCAGTATCCTAAGGGCCGTCTCTCCAATATGTCCAAGCCTTTGAGACCATAGCATGGTATTTTCTCCAGAGACCGCTAGGCTTTCCGCTCCACTTTTTGGAACCACAGAACTGTTGCACCCATCAATAAAAATGTTTCCCTGAAGCTTGTACAGAGTTCCAATCCGAACTCCTCACATTAATACAAGTGCTCACTGAACCATATTACAGGTATCTTTCTCGAACACTGTTTTTACACCTGCACCATCCATCTTGCTTACAAAAATCATATTTCTGGCCAATGCAGGAATGTGCAGAACACCAAGAAGTGTTCTAATCCTTCCACCTTGGAGCTTCAACTTGACTTCCTATCATCACCTAAGAAGAAATCACCACCATCGTTTTTCTCATACTCGCAGAACCACTCCCTGTGGGGAGTGAAGTGAAAGGATGCACCCGAGTCAATCAACCATGATTCATGATCTACATGTGTATTTGAAGAAGAAGCCAAATACACATCCCCACCTTCATCCGAGGTGGTTTTTTCCTCTGCAGAATTAGCATCATCAGATCCCTTTCCTTTCTCAGGAGCTTTAGATTTGCAGTCCTTTTTGTAGTGCCCTTCCTTTCTGCATTTCCAGCACACCTTTACAAACTTTCCAGGAGATTTAGATCTCCCTCTAGATTTATATCTCCCACTCGAAACCTTATTATTGTTTCTATTCTAGGACCTTCCTCGTACAGATAAGGAATTTCCATTCTGACCCTCCATATTTCTCTGTCTCATTTCCTCTAACAGCAAGGCTGAGATAATGTCATCAAAATTCAAGGTAGTTGTATTGCTACCTATTTCAATAACCAGACTGTCCCATGAGTTTGGTAGAGAACACAACAAACTGATGCACTTATCTTCATCATAGTTTTTAGTATCAACAGATGAAAGCTGACTTACCACAGTATTAAAGGCATTCAGATGCTCTGTCACCTAGTCTCCATCCTTCATCCTCAGGTTATACAAATTTTCTGCAGGAACAATTTATTCACCAGAGACTTAGATTGGTACAAAGTCCCAAGTTTGTCCCACAAATTCTTTGTCGTAGATTCCCTAGATACATTCAACAATACTGAATCTGAGACACACAACTGTATTGTGCTCTTTGCCTTCTGATCCAACCTTTTCCAGTATTTATATGCCATTTCTGTTGGTTTAGTACCTGGATCTACCACAATCCACTGGTCTTTTTCCACCAACAGATCCTCCATCTTGAGCTTCCACAACTCAAAAATCTGACCATTAAATTTCTCAATATCTATCTTTCTACTGCTTGCCATCTTCTTTCACCGCAAGAATCGATCCCATAGATCTCCCACTGAATAGGGTCTACCATAGGCCCGAGCAAAAAACCCCTCAGCAGCAAAGGTGTCCCCTTGAAGCCGAAACTGCTCCGATACCAAATGTAGGTTTTAACCCTGTACAGAAATTATCTGCAAACGAATATTAAAAACATAAAATAAACAATAGTGAGAGCATAAAACATAAAACAGATATACATAGAGATTTTCCCTAGATCCCAAATTGAGACGACCAGCTTGATTTTTCATTATATTCCTTTTAGTGTTACAACACATATATATACATGTCGAAGCATACATAAACCCCAATCCATTAATCCTGGATTAGAACATAATCGTAGTTCCCTTGACCAGATCTACAAAATACCAGGGTTCGAAAACCATCATGCCCCAAAACCATGTGCAAACCCATGCACAAAACTATGGGCGGGTCCTCCCACTGAAAAATAGGGTCCAAAAAAAATTCCACGGGGCGCTAGCCCGGACCCCGAACAAGGGGGGCTACTGCCTCGTGAATCCTCATCGCGCCCATCGTGCATGCAGGGGCTATCGCTCCTTGCGACTCCCCTGTTGCCTCCCGCATGAATATTCATGGAAATAATATAACACATACCCAACAATATTAATGAAATGAAGTGTTATTTCCCTTGCATTTTTATATTTATGGTTGTATGTGTATTCTGTTGCATTCCTACATAAATCCAGATCATTTTCTCACTACTTTATTGTAATATTCACCTCATTTTCCCTCCTTCATTCACATCAAGGTGGTTAAACTATGTCTTTCAATTATTTTATTGTTTTAGTCAAAATTGAGCATTAAAATTAAATTTTGGAAGAACTATAAAAGTTGGTAATGGCTTGTTTAAATTCATGGTTGTAGGAAACCTGGGCCCAAACCAAATGCATATCTGGAAACTATGTGAAACAAGGATGGATGAACACCTATTGGGTTGCATCAAATAAACTAGAATAGGGCTGGTTAACGATGGTCAAACCTGACCAGTCGTTCAGGAAATCCCCTGAAATAGGGGCAGTTTTATTATTTTGTGGGATTCATCCTTGGTTTTTGTAAAAAATAGATAAATTTGACCTTATGAGGTGGATTAGGATTATTTTTAGCTTTTACATACTTTTTAGCTTTTTTTTATGATTTTAGCCTATTTAAGCAAGGCATTCATAGTTAGAAATAACCTGGAGACTTTGAGACTCTTACTTTTTGAAGATAATTGAAGACAAAGGATTGCTTTATCATTTTATCGTGCATATTGTATGATTTCAATGGAATGTTGTAGCTGATTATTTTAGCAATGTACCAGGAAAATTTGGAGGGCCCCCATACTGAGATAAGTAGACTTTGTTGTGGAGTAATGTTCATAGTTGTGAATATGCTAGTTTAAATTACGTATGTTCATCTTATTTATTTGTTGTAAATACCTGTAGATATTTTCAGTTTGAATTCATATTATGGCCATGTTTTTCTGGTTGAATATTGATCTTTCAATTAATTATCTTGGATGTGGAAGGACAACCATGAATCTTAGAAAAGAGCCTCTTCTCCGTGAGCTAGGACTGGATTGAATCAAGATACACTTATATGCTTTCCTAGACTAAATTTATATGATTTCATAGTTACATGCTTTCTCAGATGTTTGGCAATGTTATTATAGAAGGAATATGGAAGGACAACCAGGAATCTTAGAGAAGGGCCTCTTCTCCATCTTCTAAAATAGACTAATCTCATTGACCAATAATTTATATGATTTTAGAGAGTAAATCTGAATATTTTCTTTACTTGATTTTCAAAATAGTTGTCTTGTTATTTTTAAGATTCCAACATGCATTTAACTTTTAAGTATCTAAAAAATGGCTTCCTAAGTTAATTATATCTAAGATCCATATATTTTGGCGTGTTTCTAAGTCTACTGATCCGAATTGATATTTCAATATATGTTCTAATTTAGTCCCATAAATTATACTTACATACATATCTTGGTCATGTGAAATGTTATACATTTCACAATGTTGGTCACATAGTGATGTACTTCTAGTTGTTCGATTCCTCAAGGAAAATCTGGTAAAAGGAGAAAGTAAAGTAGAATATGCCTAGTAGAAAACAAGAGAAGTATGTGCATGTAAAGAAGCAACCTACTATAGTTTGGAGGAAGAAGGAGGAGCATTAAGTGAGATGTGGAATTTATATATGTACTTTTGATGACGATGACCTATGGTACATAGATAGTGGTTGTTCCTATCATATGTCAACGGACAAGATAAATTTTCTCTCCTTGAGAAAGACCAAAGACGGCCATGTCATTCTTAAAGAAAATGCACCTACTAAGGTGTTGCGAAAAGGAAAGGCAAGTCTTGGTGATGAGAATATTAATGAATTTAATGTATTGTTGGTTGAAGGGTTGAACCAAAATGTTATGAGTGTGATTCAAATGGTTGATAGAGGTAAGGAAGTGATCTTAAACTCCAAAGGATATTGCAGCATAAAAAAAATGTCGAAGAGAGTAGTTGCAAGAGGAATCAGTACCCCAGAAAATGTGTACGTGTTGAAGGAAAGAGTGAGAAGAAGCAAGAGATCAAGGACAACCTCTTCCTATTTAAATTTTGAGTAGGATATATTAGTCCCCACTGTATACCATTGTTATTTGATGAATATTCATAAAGGACTACAAAAGAACTATGAGGGGTGCATAGCATCAGGGGGAGCTGATGGAAGTTTGATGAATAAATTTGTACAAGTTGTGGGAGTAGATGCATGATGTGATCTAGATCCTACTAGCGAGATCAATTCCACATGATCAACAAGAAGGAAACAAGTTGTAATGATCTCAGGGGGAGCCATGCATGAATTAGGGTTTCAAGGCTTGCATTTTATCTTTAAGATGTTTTCACTCAAGGCTTTTCTAGCTAGTGTATTTATTGTATTTATGAGTGAAAGGTAATTTTACTTCAGACTTGCAAGCACCCTTGAGTGAATTGATGTAGCAACCATGTAATTACATTGTATATCATTTTCATCATTGCACTATTGGTTGAGTGGTCATTATGTCAAGCATGCATTGTAGAGGTGAGTCATGTATGGCCATTTTAGATTAATTGGTGCAAGCCCAATATGAATGTGTATATCAGTGACATGATGGTTAAATATTCCTTGGTTGATCCATGCATGAGAGTCATGAGATTCATTTTTAAATTCGTTCATTATCCTAGGCATGTATTGAAGATTCATACTTCAACCATTTGTGGGCTTGGATATCATTTTTATAGTCATGTAGTATGCTTATGAAGCCCTGTACTTTCATTTGGTCATAGTTGGTTGAAGTCTTGGTTAAAGTTTTGACCTCCTGCATTTGGGAAGGAGGAAATGGAAACAATAAATCCTCTTTAATAGTATCTTGGATGAGATGTTTGTAGCCCTAATATATGTTTAGGGGGAGCATGTTCAAATAGAAGAGAATGGTATTCGAAGAGAGGCATACTGGTTGCATTTAGTAATGGAGTTACTTGTTTCTAATGATTATCTTGCAAGTGGTAGTTGATCTAATTTCGTCAGCGAATAATTTAGTATCAACCTTTCCTATTGGTATCAACATTGTTTAATATTTTTCCATCATGGTGTCTCAGTGAAGAAAGGTCAACATTTTCCATTGATGTCAAATGGGGAGAGAGAGTCGACTACATGAGCGAGTGTGATACCATCCAACTTGTAGTGAATGAAGAATAGATTGGTTCATGGTTGAAGGTTGTCATCAATGCCAAATGAGAATATTTTTGGAAGCATGATGTTGGCATTGATTCCAACCCTGAGGATTCATTTACATAGTTGAGGTTTGCATTGAAATAAATGTTTGGGTTAATAGTGTTAGTTCCCTATAATACTAGTGTAGCCCCCTTATTGTTATTGTTGTGCCCATGTAGCCCCCATATTGTTATTGTTGTGCCCCATAGAAGCCCATTATTGTTATTTTTGTGCTTATTATTATGTAGGCTCTAATCATATTGTGACCCCTTAGACTCCTATATATACAAAGGAGGACCTTTCATTTGTATCATCCAAGAATTGTTCATTTATGTTATGTAAAGGAGGTTTCCCCATCGAAGAGGATATTTCTTGATTCATTGATCTATATTTTCTCTATTTTCTGAGTTGTTTGCATAAAATTTGGTATCGGAGTTTATTTATTCAGGTAGTACCCATAATTTTATTCAATCTAAGATATCCAAGGAATTGAATTGATTCCTATATACAACATCAGAGTGTCAAGTGATAGTTTCAAACAGATGAACTATAAATTAATCTGGAAAGTTCCATAATATCAATCTAACCATCGGGGAGTATTTATTGAATAGTCCAATGCTTTCCATTCCAATGGGTGACGTTGATTTTGTACTAAGAGTCCAATGGTTACAATATTTGGGGACGATAACTTTTAATTTTCAAGGAATTTTCTTGAAATGTTTTTGGGAAGGAAAGGAAGTTGAATTAAGGGGTATCGTGGGGAAACCAGGAAATTTAATCAGCTCTAATGGCATGAAAAGTCCTCTGAATAAAGAAAAATGGGGCGTCATCACACAACTATGCTCACTAGAGGTTCAAACATCGAAATCATATATTTCTCTAGATCTCCAAAAAGTCTTGGACAATCATTCCAGGGTGTTTGGGACTCCTAAATGCCTCCCACCTATTCATGATCATGATCATGCTATTCATTTGATTCCCAGAAGTGTTCCTCCAAACATCAGACCTTATAGATATCCTTATGCCCAAAAGAGGTAAATTGAACGTATGGTTGCAGAAATGCTAGAGGTTAATATCATTCAACCTAGTCAAAGTTATTTCTCTACTCCAGTAGTATTGGTGCACAAGAAGGATGGATCATGGTGCATGTATCTGGATTATAGGGAGATCAAAAAACTCACTATCAAAGATAAATTTACCATTCCTGTCATTGATGAATTACATGGAGCAATTTACCTCACCAATTTGGATATTCATTCATGATATTATGAAGATTGAAGACATTCTGAAAACAACATTCAGAACTCATGAGGGTCATTATGAATTTTTGGTCATGCCTTTTAGCCTTACTAATGTACCTTCCAAATTTCAACTTTTCATGAATTTCATTTCAAACCCTTCCTTAGAAAATTTGTGTTAGTATTTTTTGATGATATAATAATCTACAACCAGTATTGGAAGGATCATGTTCAACACATTGACAGGGTACTCAAACTATTTGAGGAGAAACAATTATATGAAAAAACCTCCAAATGTTTCTTTTGAGTATAGGAGGTGGAATATTTGGGTCATATTGTATCTCATGAGGGTGTTAAAGTAGACCCTAAAAAAATTAAAGACCTTAAGGAATGGAAAATCCCCACAACATAAAGCATATTCAAGGATTTCTTGGGTTGACAGGGCATTGTTGCAAGTTTTTTAAGAATTATGGGAGAATAGTGGCACCTCTAACATAATTACTAAAGAAAGATGAATTTTCATGGAATACATAAGCATCTAAGGCCTTTGAACATCTTAAAGAGGCAATGTGCTAAGAACCAGTCTTAGATATGCCAGACTTCACATAAACATGTATTATGGAATATGATGCCTCATGAAATGGAATTGGTTCTCTTTTAATGCAAGAAGGAATGTGCATTGCTTTTGAAAGTCATCTAATAAAAGGAAATTATTTACACAAACCTATTTCTAATAAGGAAATGTTGGAAATACTACATGCACTAAAGAAATGGTGACCTTACCTAATGGCAACAAACTTCAAGGTAAAAACAAAACATGATGGTCCTGATTTGATCTCTCACCTAGACCTGATGATGAGCCACACTAGTTGGTTCGAAACGCATCGACGAAGTTCATTTACATGTGATTATTACCAAAAGAATTCTATAAAACATGATCGTCTTAAATACTTTTTGGAAAAAATATTATCTTCAGAAGAGCAGAAAAAAATGGGTCACAAAGATTATGAATTTGAAATCATATACAAAAAAAAGGAAGCAAAATTTTGTTGCAGATGCACTCTCAAGAAAGGATGAGGATGCAAAAGCATTTATTTGTGTCGTTTCTATTATCCAACCTGAGTGGATAGATGAAGAAAAGGTTGAATGGAAGAATGATGAAGAGGTGTGGAGACTCATTCAAAAGTTGTAGCAAGATCCCAGTACATCTAATACATTTAGCTGTAAAAGTCGTTCATTAAGGTACATATATCACTTATATCTTTGTAAGAATTCCCAGCTTAAACAAAATATTCTTTTGGAATTGCACACATGTCGCTTAGGAGGGTACTCAAGATTTTAAAAAGCTTACCTCAGGGTAAAAAATGATTTTTTTTGGGAATAATGTTCAGTTTTTCAACAAAATAAATTTGAGATAATTAAGACCCCAGGTCTATTACAACCTTTAGCCATTCCAAGTCAGTGTTGGGAGGAGGTCTCAATGGATTTTATCATAGGCTTACCCAAGTCTTAAGGAAAGAGTATCATCATGGTGGTAGTTGATAGACTTACCAAGTATGCACACTTTTGTGCATTATCTCATCCTTTTAAAGATAGTATAGTTGCTACTTCATTTATGGAAATAATTCAAAAGCTTCATGGAAACCCAAATATTATAGTAAATGATAGAGATCCCATTTTCACTGAAATTTTTTGGACATAATTATTTTCTTGTCTTCGTACTCAATTGGCTCATAGCTCATCTTATCATCCTCAATCTAATGGGAAAATTGAGAAAGTGAACAAATATTTGGAAGCATATATTCTTTGCTTTTTACTTGATAAACAAACATAATGGGTCAAGTGGTTACCTCTAGCTGAATGGTGGTATAACACGTCCTTTCATACTGCATCAAAATGACCCCATTTATGGCACTTTATGGATATCATCCCTCATCCATCATATGATCTTTAAGAGAAAATTCTAAGTTTAAAATAGTGGAAGGTCACTTCGAGCATCAACACCAAGTTCTCCAACTCATAAAGGATAATTTCACTATGGTGCATAATCAAATGAAACAACATGCATATCAGCATCGCAGTGAAAGAAGTTTTGATGTAGGTGAGAGGGTATTTTTATGGCTACAATCATACAAATAAATGCCCCTCAAGTAAGCTAAGAAGGATAATAAATTATCACCCATGTACTACGGTCCTTACAAGGTGTTGCAAAAGATTGGTACTATGGCATCCAAATTGGAGTTGCCTACATCTTCTCGAGTACAACCAGTTTTCCAATTTTCATGCTTAAATAAGGTTATAGGTGACAATATTTCAGTTCGAACAGTGTTTCCAGAACTTGACGAAGAAGGAAAATTCATATTTGAGTCTGAAGCGGTCACAAAAACAAGAACTTACCCACTAAACATATAGAACTACTCAAGTGTTGAGGACAACACATTTTTGAAAGATAGGGGCATGTTAGGTCCTTATAATAATAGTGTAGCCCCCTCATTGTTATTGTTGTACCCATGTAGCCCCCATATTGTTATTGTTGTGCCCCATAGAAGCCCACTATTGTTGTTGTTGTGCTTAGTGTTATGTAAGCTCTAATTATATTGTGACCCCTTAGAATCCAATATATACAAAGGAGGACTTGTCATTTTTATCATCCAAGAATTTTTCATTTATGCAATGTAAAGGATGCTTCCCCCTTGAAGAGGTTATTTCTCAAGTTGTTGATCTATATTTTCTCTATTTTGTGATATGGTTTCATAACAAATATTCAGATGTGTTGCAAAGATGTTTTGAGGTGTTTCTAGGTCCTGAAGGTGCCTAACAAGATGTGGAAGAAAGTGACACAGATTTGGGTCAGAGGATGTGTGATTTTTCCTAAGTTATAGTAGTGTTGTCACAATGCAACACTAACCTAGCGATATAGTATGTGAATTCTATGCCTGCATCACTTGCTATAGGGTGAATGTGAAGTGCCAATGACACTCCTATAGGTGAAATACTTGTAATACCTCGAGCCTAAAAAAAGATATTTCCCATGGTAAATCCTGGAATGTTCAAACTAGTCATAGGGGCCTCACTGGGGGAGAAATACCATACCACGCGTGTTCAAATTGGGGGATATATATTGAGGAAAAAATGACATAATATATTGAGCATATAATAGGGGGTAAAGGGCTTTTATATTGTTATGTATAAAAAATGGAGCTCAATGTTAATGAAAAATATAAAGGAGTATATAAAATGTTAATGAAAAAATGGATACCTATAATATCTAGTGAAAGTAGGGTTTTGTCAAATTAGGAAGGTGCATTGGGTTCATATTGGTAGGGGGTTAATAATGTGATTTTTAGAGTTATTTTCCAATATGTAGTCAAACTAACGATATTCTTTAGTATTCCATGAATATAAGTGATATGTTGGAGGTTAATTGAGTGAAACCCCATGAAATTGACCCAGTCCTTCAATGTTCAAATAGAATTGGTCCAAAAGGAGTGTGAACACATTGATATATGATTATGGTGTTATTGGATCAATGTTGTGTTAATGGAATTAGTGGTTATGGTCGATTTGGTCCAACATGAGCACTGGAAATCGATTATTATATATATATTTTTATGTGGATTATTGTATAGGTTACAACTCCAATATTAGAGAAGAATCCACAAGAACCTTCTCTTGAGGAAAAAGAGAATAATCCACAAAAACCTTCTCTTGAGGAAAAGAGAAGAATCCACAAGAACCTTCTCTCGAGGAAAAAGAGAAGAATCCATAAGAATATCTCTTGAGTAAAAAAAGAAGAATCCATAAGAACCCTCTCCAATTAAAATTTTAGGCAAAAAGATCCACAAGAACCTTTCTTACATATAAGTGAAAATTTTATACTATTTGACTAGTATAAAGACATTGTTTATTTTTTATATAATTTTCATTGTCCTCCTAAATTTAACAAAAATCAATCAAGGTCTCTCAAAATAAAATCTATTAAATGTTGCAAAATTAATGAGAATATTTATTGAAAATACCCTTTGGGTATATTTGTATCATGCTTAATTGAAAATGGGACAGGAGGTGTGATAGATGAATTCTAAGAAGGTGTTTGTGGTGGACATTATGCATGGAAAGCAATTGCACATAAGGTTTTGTGCGCTGGATTTTACTGGCCAAAATTATTTTCCCAAGTTGGAACAAAATTCAAAAATTGTGTTACATGTCATATTTTTGCAGGTAAAGAAAGATCGCATTCCTTGGTTTGAGTCTAGTATTAGTTAAAGATCCTTTTATCTAGTGGTGTTTAACCTCATTGGAGAAATTCATCCAAAATAAATTAATCAACATAAATGGATTTTGATTGCAACTCTTTATTTTACTAAATGGGTGGATGCAATTCTAGTAAGAAATGCAACTAATAATGTAGTAATTGAATTATTAACAAAAGCATTTTGTCTAGATTTGGGTGTCCTATGGAATTAATTAGATATAATGTATAGGAATTCAGTTCAATTGAGATGACTGAATTTTTCCAGAAGTATCACATTTCTTTACACCATTCAACGGCATACTACCCACAGGGTAATGGATTAGTTGAATCCTCAAACAAGAGCTTAGTTAAAGTCATCAAAAAAGTATTGGGTGATCATAAGAAAAGTTGAGATAGCCATCTTATGTTTGTAGTTTTGGCCAACAGAGTTTCTCTAAAAAGGGAAATAGGTCAATATCCTTTTCAACTTGTATATGGTACTAAAGTAATGTTTCCTACACAATTATATTTTCATGTTATGAATATTTTAAAGTATTCTTACGAAGAGTAAGATCAATTCTCTAGAAGACTACATTAGATAATTTAGCTTGAGCAGTAAAGAGAACAAGTGTGGGGTAAGATTCTCAAATATCAAAACAAAATGAAAAACTTATTTGACAAAAAGGCTAGAGAAATAGATTTCAAGCAAGGGTATTTAGTGTTGAAATAGGATGCCATAAGAAATGAAAAGGGAAATCATTGGAAGTTTGACAATATTTGACTAGGGCCATTCAAAATTTATAAATCAAAGAACACGAAAACCTTCATTTTATAGAATTTGGATGGGGAATACCTCTTACTTCCTGTGAATGGGAAGTATTTAAAACATTTTTTTTTCGGTATTGAAAAACTTCATATTTTTCATTGTAAATAACCGAAGTGACTTTCTTTTCCAGATTAGGTGTTTTGTGACAATGACTCCATAGTCCAAGGTGAAGGCAATAGAACTGCGATTCTTTGCATCCCATAGGGGGAAGAAACCCCCAAATGGAGCCAATGTTGTAACATTTTCTTGTTAAAATATTTTTCCAAAAATATTAAAAATATTTATTTTTTTCACTTTCTAAAAGTTCAATATATAGCCTTATATAAATAAAGTGATATATATTAAAATAAAATTTCATGTCGGTACGAACTTCTAAATTTTATTTGTATAAATAAATAAACACTTTTGATTAAATCACATGCTCCTTTCAATAGTCTTGATTCATGCTCAAAGATGGCCGATCACAAATGAAAAGAAAACTCCCTCGCCAATTCAATGTTTAGTGTGTGTGTGGGGGGGGGGGGGGGGTGTGAGGGTGTTTGCGATCTATTGTTCTTAACGAACTACTGAAAAGACATGGCAACACTTGGTGAAAATAAAACCCCACTTGCACAGTTTCTGAATACATCCAACCCCCCTGCGATTCCACTCTAGCTTTGGTTTCATCAAGCTAATTTCACATGATGACATTAATTATCGCCATTCAAAATTTCATTTTCAAAGTTTAAAGTTAAGGCTTCCAAGGGTTATTTCTTGTATTGTTCGAGCATAATGAAGAAAAAACATACAACACTAGTAGTGAGTTAGAGAATACAAAATCAGCCACTAAAACAATGTTTTTGGGTAATTCTACTCATTTCCCAACTTATTTCCTTATTTAAAAGATGAGTCAATGGAAGAGTAGAGCCAATAAAGTTCAGTCTAAAACTCTTCAGCCTTCTACCTTTGTAAAACTAGATGAAAAACCACTAGTTGACGAGGATGCCATAATTATTGAAACCCAATCTGAGTTTGCTTTATATGAATTAAGAAATTGGGCCCTCCAGAGATTTCAACACCAAAGTTATGAGTTTTTCATTTGGGAATCCCTCCTTCCTCAATTTATTTTTCCACATACTTACCATTTCCCGAGTTCTTGGTTTGGTGCTCAAAAATATATTTTCCAAGTAAAAGAACCATCATTTCAAAAGACAAGCTCCATTGTTCTACATTACACCTAAGTCAATTCTAGAAACCTTGCAGGTTTCTATTCCTAATCAAGTTCAATTTCTTTCTAGTCAAATATATTAGTATATATTTCAAAAAAATTCCTTCAGGAAAGGAATACACTCGAATATTTTTTACTAGAGAATTCCAATAATCCTCAGAGTAATCCTCCTTACCCTTCAAGTATATTCCCCGATATCTCGAGATAGATTATGTCTATGCTTTGTTGTTTGCTAGGGTATGATAATGATGAAACTATGGATGAAGTTATATTATGTTTTTTTCTACCCTTTCTCCAAGAAAAAACCTTCTATTTGTTTCAATTCCATTCAATGTCTAATAGAGACCATCCATGAACAATTCATGAATTTCAGTATTATGAGGTATTTTAAATATCAATAATTTTTTCTATATTTGTTCTTGTTTCATTATTTAGATGAGTTCTCTCAAATATAGTGTCAAAGGAAGGATTTAGGATGCAACTTATGGTCAATGATTGAGTGGATACCTCTGGCTAGAAAACATTCTGAAGAAATTTCCTTTTCAAGTATTGTAAATAAATTCTTATATGTTTGCTACAATCTTTTGAATGATAATGAAGCTCTAAGAATTTTGCTAGAGGTTGAAAACATCTTGTAATTAAGTAAACAAACGAAAGTAGGAGATTGGTATTTATATAAAAATTTCAAAGAAATAATATTGTATGGTTGTCATCTTCCTCCTTATAGATTACCAATCTTCCTTCCTATAAGGTTTTTCTCTCTTGAATTCATAAGGCAAAGCTTAAATGTTGATTATATCCATTTCTTACTAGGAAGAAAAGAATGCATTTTCAAACTTAAAGCAAAAACAGATCCTTTTATTGCAAACATTAGAGAAATAAAGAAGGAGGTGGAAGCATTATTGCAACAAATGTTCTTTAATGACTTAGAATTATGATAATGCTGGAAAAAAATATTCCTTAAGACTTCAACAAGGTTCTTCTCCATATGTAAATTTATTGAAATAAACTTAGGAAGGAATGCAACAGAATACATACATAGCCGTAAATATAGATATACAACATAAATAACCCTTCATTTCATTAATATCAAAGAACTGAAATATGCTTACAAATAGAATGGAAAGAAACTGGCTCGGGAAATGGTAGCTTATCTCAGAGAAGATATGTGGTGGCTAAATGCCTATTAACTTTGTTACAATGAGGCTCAAAGAATTATTTATTATTGAGAAACAATGGAAAACCATAAACATCCAAAAACCTAAACCTAGGAGATGAATTTCCAAAACTATGGGCCACGTTGGGGTAAATTGGAACGTCAACTTCCCAGGGTTGTAACTTTGGCATACGATATTCGTTTGATGTGCGCAATACCGCATTAGAAAAATCTATTTGAGGACTAAAAATTTCGACTAAAAACATGAGTCAAAGAATAATGTTTTCTTTTTTTCCAAAAAAATGTCGTTTAGGGCCTCAGAATGGCTCTAGAAGTTTAGGCCCTGAAAATATGTCAAAAATAGTAAATTGTGCTACAATTAAGGAATATGAAAAGCTAAAAGAAAAAATGGTGGGGGTCCTAGTGGAATAGGTGAGTGGACACCAATATCAACCTGGATCAGTCCTCCCCCCTTGGGAAGTTATGGTCCTCATTGCATTGATTTCATCCATGAGATTGGGAAACATCCGCTGAACTTGGTCCCTGGTGAGCCACTTGCCTTGGTGCAGGAGTTGGTCAAATTCAACAACCTAATACAATTGGATATTCTTCTAGCGAGTGTTCTGGATTTGTGTGTCCATTATCTGATCACTTGTGGCTTATTCCATGCAGTCGGGGCTTAGCTCTATTGGTGTGAGTTGTTCTGCAATTTCAAATGTGTCTAGTAATAGCAAAAAGTATGGCCAAAGGAGGTCCACATTGAACATTGGGTGCAAGCCAAGGAATGGTGGAATCTTGAGCTTGACAGGATTGTCTCCTACAACATTGGTGATGGTGTATGGCCCATATCGAAGCAGCTGAGGCTTACGATGGGGCCCAGCGATGCGCTCCTTCTACAAAGGTAGCCATAATTTGTCGCCCACCTGCAACTTGTGTGGCACCTGATTTTTATCATGTTGCTACTTGTACTTAGCACTGGATTTGTCCAATATGTCATGGACATGTTGGCGGATGTGATGGATTCGCTCAATGAAATTTTTATCCCTGTCAAGTTCCAGACTAGACATGGGTCGAAGCTACCTGAGTAGTAGTAAATGGTATGTCCACATCAAATGGAAATAGTGGTTAGAATCCCAACCCCACCTAAAAGGGGTTGTGGCTAGTTGAGCTATGGAGAGATTTTTTGTAGCTATGTTAGACATAGGGGAGGCTTTTGTCCCATTTCTGAGGATTATTCAAATTGTACATGCATATAATGTTTACAATCATCTTGTCGATGACCTTTGTTTAGCTACCATTTTAGGTGTGGAAAGTCATGGGATTAGTGAGCTTGGTATCCAACATCGACCAGAGACTTGACCAAAATGTACATAGGAACTTGATGCCCTGATATTTGATAATGGAATGTGGTATCCCAAAGTGTACCCACACTCATTCAAAGAATAACTTAACAATGGCTTCTACTAAGATACTCTTCTTGCAAGCTGTGATAATGGCCACCTTAGAGAATCCATCAAAGACCACAGAGACAGTCATTTCCATGCTTAGTCAAAAGGAGGCCCGACATGTAATCAATGGAGATGGATTCCCAAGGTCAAATAGGAGTGGGAAAAGGAGTATATAGGCCTTGCTTCTTCATGGTCGATTTGGAAACGATGCAGACAGTGTAGGATCTAATGTACTTCCCAGTATCTTGTCAAAATTTCAACCAATAAAAATACTTTTGTAGCACTTCCACTGCTTTCTCTACTCATAAGTGTCTAGCGACCCGACTGTAGTGTGCCTCCAAAAGAATATTGGAATGCTCACTTGAAGGAACATAGAGGTGTCCTAAGTGACATAACAGTGTATCCTGGAGGTGAAAATTTGGAACTTTCCTACCTTCCAAGAGTGTCTAGTATGTGTTTCCAAATGCAGGATTGTCTTGTACAGATGCGGCCACTCTAAAGTCTCGTGCTCATAAGAGTCGAGCACAATGGTCAGGGCCATGACAAATTGTCGGCTGAGGAAGTCTGCAAAAATATTTGTGCTCCCTTCTTGTACTTAATGTTCAAGTAGAATTGTTGCAGGTATGTAGACCATTTATGATGGTGATTTTTCAGTAACTTCCCTTGTGTATGTATGAACTACAGGAGTTGGTGGTATGTGTGGATGACTGTTTCCTTCCCCAAAATGTAATGCTTCCATTGTCGGTAGACCTGCACAATGGAATACATCTATTTGTCATAGGTGGGATACTTTTGGACTATGTTTGAAAGTATCTCACTATGATATGCCATTGGATTCCCTTTCCGAATAATAATTTCACCAACAACATAGTCGAAAGCATATCTATCCAGCTCAAATGGTTGTTATATGTCTGGTAATGTGAGCACTAATGCAGAGCAGATGCGATGCTTCAACTCAGAAAATGAATTTTATTGGGATTCAAACCAAAAAAAAAATTATTTTTCTCTTCCCTTGGTGACTTGAATCAAAGGCCAAGTGATATGAGAGAACCCCAACACGAACCTGCAGTAGAAATTGGCCAGACCTGGAAAGATACGAAGGTATGTTACGGTGGTTGAGGCTGGCCAATCCTAAATGACTTGTATCTTGTCTAGGTCCACATGCACACCCCGCTCATCAATGATGCACCCCAGATATTGAACCTGGGTCATACCAAAAGTGAACTTCTCCAAATTGGCACACAACTTGTGTTTTCGTAGAGTTTGGAGGACTTGTCGAATATGGCAGAGGTGCTCTTCCTAAACCTGGATGAAGATCATGATGTAATCCAAATACACCACAATGATTAAGTTGGTGAAGGGTCACAAGATTTTGTCCATCAGTGTCATAAAGGTTGTGGGGGCATTCATCAACCTGAAAGGCATGATGATCCATTCGAAAAGGCCCTCCTTGGATTTGAATGTAGTATTCCACACATCGGAGGGTTCGATTGGTACATGGTGATACCTGGACTTCTAGTTGATCTTGCTGAAATATTTGGTCCCCTTGAGCTGGTCCAAAAGGTCATCAATCCATGGGATTTGATACCTATTTCAGACAGTGATCCTATTCAACGCACGATATTCAGTACATAGTCTCGAGGACCCATCCTTATTTTGTACCATCACAATAAGGCTCCAACATGATGATGAAATTGGCCCGATGTGCTCTTTCTACAATAACGCCTGAATCTGCCTCGTGATCTCATCGTTATCCAGAAAATAGGGTTGATATATAAGTCCATTGGGAAGTGACGCACCTAGGGCCAGGTCAATGGAGTGATTGACCTGACATTTTAGAGGTACCCCTGTGGGTGAGGTGAAGATGTCCCTGTAATTCTCCATGACCTTGTCCATGTGCTACTGTCATGTGGAGGATCCCTGTTTGGAGGTCATGGCCACAATCTTCTTCTTTCCCTAAGGGAAAATGATAAGGAAAAAAAATTTCCCAGTCTGGGAAATGATCTTACTGCATTTCTTTGTAGTGATAATAGAAATGGAGGTAGGCATTGCTACCTCTAGTATCATGTACAACTTATTTCCCAAAGTAATAATAATAATGTGAGACCTAAACTCATAAACAACACTCCGCTTCCACAAGTATGGTTGGCCTAATAATACATCACAAACTTCAAGAGGAGAAACATAACACAATGCCTCATCTATGAAGGGGTTGATGTTGTAGGTAAGGTGACACTTCTAGATGACGCAGAGATCTCGTCCTTGGTTAAGCCACCCGATGGTGTACGACTGTGGGTGTGTTATGCTCTGTAGGTGCAACCGCTTCATGGCCTTTGCTGAAATGAGGTTCACTTGGATTCTATTTTCGACAATGAACTGCAACGGAGAACCATTCACCCACATCTGGGAGTGGAAGAGGTGCTCCCACTATGGATCTTTGAGCTCATCCTTCTGGATATTGGTGGTGGAAATGATGGTGTTGGGCTCCATGTCAGTAATATTCTTCCCTTTATCATTCCCCTTTTCAAGTTCTGACTCAAATTAGGAGCATGCATCTAATTCAAAAACCTTCAACTCGGCCACCAATGAATGCTTGTCCCGACACTCGCATTGTGAGTGGGACTCTTATGGAACTCACACCACTTTCCCATTTCCTTCTTTGTATTCATTGTGATGTTCTTTTCTTGTGGCTTCGATGGGGTGTCCTGGGTTGCCCCGCCTTGGCTTTTTCCTTTGTTTTGGGGTTTGGGGGCACCTTTCCCCTTCTTAAGATTCATAGATCCAAAGTCTCGCTTCTTCTGTTTAAATTTCTACCGGACCTTGGCAACATATCAATTTAATCCACCAAGCGAGTAGATGTCAAGGAACTCCATTCCCTCCTGAATGTATTTGTGCAAACACATGTAGTACTTAAGTATAACTAGATGTTTCTCAGAATCTTTGATACCCAACTTTGTGCAAAGGGTATGGAATAGATTCACTATTTCATGCACATCTTGATCCCTTTGCTGCCACAACAACGTAGTCCACTATAGGTACTTGTCCTCATAGCTCCCCATGGGGTAATATTGTTCCTTTATGGCATCTCAGAAAGAATTCCAAGTGGGTTCATATGAAAAAAGTGAGGATTCTCTCTCATTCCTCTGTTCGCAGTAGGTTTACCACTAGTCCTTAACACAGGGGGGGGGGATTTTAGGAGCACAAAAGTAATATTTTTCCTATAGGGAAATCATGAACTGAAAAATATCCTTGCAACATATTTAACCATCTCTCTACGATGCCTGCATCTATCTGGCCTTCAAATATGGGAATGTCAAAGTTGAATTGTACCTTGAAGGGAGTGGCGCCTCCAAAGTGACTGTCATACGAAGATGTGTCGCTTGTGGGCATCCGCCGAAGGATCTGGGAAAAGTTGTCCATTATCGTGTTCCTCTGTCATTTAAGGGTTTCTTTGAGAAATATTTTGAAAGTATCTCCTTCTCCCTTGTCTTTCTTTTATTCCGCCATGGGAGGCCGTCGGGATTTGCGAGGCTAGTCTTGAAAAGGTTCAAACAGTTCAATCCCTAACTCCTTATACCTTGACCTTGTCGGGGACATGCGAAGAAAAATAGAGAAAGAGAAGAGTGATCTAATACCATAGATCCGAACTTATACAAGAATACAAAAGAATACATATATAACCATAAATACATGTATGCAGTAGAAATAACACTTCATTTCATTAATATCAAAAAACTGAAATATGCTTACAAATAGAATGGAAATAAACTAGCTCGGGTGATGGTAGCTTATCTATGAGAAGAGATGTGGTGGCTAAATGCCTATGAAATGCATTACAATGAGGCTTAAAGGCCTATTTATTATTGAGAAACAATGGAAAACACTAAAAATCCAAAAACCTAACCCTAGGAGATGAATCACCAAAAGTGTGGGCCTCGTTGGGGTATATTGGTACATCAAATACCCGGGGTTGTAACTTTGGCATATGATCTCTATTTGAAATGTAGAACACCTCGTTATAACTATCTATCTGAGGACTACAACATTCGAATACAAACATATTTTCATGTTTTCTCATTTTTCAAAAAAGCATCGTTTAGGGCCTCAAAACGACTTCGGAAGTTAAGGACCTAAAAATTGGCAAAAATAGTAAATTATGCTACAATTAAGGAAACTGGAAAATTTAAAGAAACAATGGTGGGGGTCCAAGTGCAATAGGTGGGTGGCCACCAATATCCACCTCGATCATTTATCAAAGATAGAAATTGAAAAATATGCCAACAGAAAAGTATGGGAAGAAGGTACTCTAATAGATATGATAGGGAGCAGGAAACAAACCATCCCATTAGGCCTAATATTTTGTTTACTCCCTAGTATAATGAGAAGGAAGTTAAATTACCTATTGAATGTATCCAACAATTAACATCAGATTCAGAAGGAGAAGTATTCAAGGTATATCAAAGACGGAAAATGAGATAAACAAAGGAATCTCTATTAGATACAATTCCATAAAAAATAATATATTCCTTGAAAATTCATTATATCAAGCGAGCCTATTTAGAATCTTAAACAATTATAAATAGCTATAGAACAATATTCTTCATCTACTTCTAGTAATCAAATTATATATTATCATATTTTGGAAATAAATAAGAAAAATGAAGCCTTGAAAACTGTGAGTTGTAGTGAATTTTGGAAGCAGAGTTCTTTCACAAAGAATATATTACTCTCTACTTTGGATGTTGAAAAGGGCCAATTTCAGTTAGTATTCCTAGAACCAAAAGATCAGGGTGTAAAATCAATGGAGGATTCAAAAACTTATGTGTTTTCATTTAATACAAAACAAATTCATCTTATAGACGAAATTTATCTTCACAGATAGACAGGAGAAATGATATATTCTACTCTAACTAGTTCAACTATCATTCTGTCTAATCTATAGAGTTCATCGAGTAAAAATATTTTTGAGTTGAAGAGGGAAAAAATGCCTTCTTTGACAAAGGATACAAGAATAAAATACTTAGAAGAAATAGTTATCAGATTGGAATCTAATCCTAATGATGCTAATGTTTTTCAAGAATTGATTAAAAGCATGAATGCATATATCTAATCACTACACAAAAATATTAAATTTCTAGTATATAAACATCCACAAACATAGGAAATTTAAGACATACAAAAAGATAAGGATTTTCTCCTCTCAGTAATGATTGAGTAAAATATATTGATGGACAAGCTAGAATCAAAAATTTGGCCAGGGCCCAACTTGGTTCAGTTTTGAGTAAAATACTACATATTTTGAGGAAATGGAGTGCGCGATCTAGCAGAAAGAAGACAATCACGTGGAGTTTAAGAGCTTCACGCAGAGTTGTAAGAGTCTTAGGGGTTTTTGGGTGGATTAGAGCCTCCCTTTTCGTAAAGGGATTAGGTTTCTTTTGGATATTTTGAGCTCTTCCCATGGTATTATAAGAAAGAATGTTATATAAGGAGATGCCTTAGGGAGTCAAGAGATATGATATGTTGTGTAATGAAATGAGCATGATGTAACTATGTAATTCTTTCTATCTTTCTATGTTTTGGGTAAAAGGAAGGCTCTGCAACTGTGTGCGTGGAGGCCTTAGAAAGTCTGCAGTTGTGTGCACAGACCCTTGCAGTTGAGTGGGCAGGGCGAGAAGGGTTGTAACTAAAGGACCTTGATTAATAAAAGAAGAATTTGAAGGACATTTTGTGTATTTATTGTGTATCTTTAAGTTATCTGTTTATGTGAATTATCTGTGTTGTATTAGAGTTTTCTGTATATTTACTCTGTGAATGCATCGCGAAGGCTTAAATGTTGTTTTATATGATGAATATTGCATGTCAGAGTAGAACGATGCAGTGAGAAAGGTGATTAAGTGAGTAATCGAATAACATTTTTCATAGCAAGTTAATGGTTCAACGCAGATCAAATTGAGTCCTAGGTAGATACAAGCCTTAAAGCAAAACTCCATAGACCCTCTGGATGCAGAAACCTAGTTCCAACATCCCCCAATATTGCCTCGGGTGAGACTTTGGTCTACGTAGCAGATCGTTGCTGAAAGGGCCGGTAATATAGGGTTTTATTGGTAACGCATCTACTCTGAACTTGGGTCCAGACCCCGTCAAGCCAACAAATGGTTCCATTTCTTGGACTGAGATTTGATTGAGGGATATGTGGATGTGGAATCTGACAAGAAAAGAGATTCAAGATTCGATAGATCTGAAGGTGCAAGAATTCACAATTCAAGAAAACAAAAATCGACTATCAACTAAAGCTTGGTTGCAGAGATATCATTTTACATATCAACACAAGATTTTATTCTCATCATTTACGAACGAGCTACACGAATAGTTTTCAAGGTTGGGAGATAATAAGAATTTTTTTAAGAATGAAGAGCCTACTGCGTGGAACCTTGAATTGTTGCAGCGACTCAAGAAAACTAATAACAAGATCTCAAGGGTTGTTTATTTCTAGATATATAGTATTTTGGGAGGATTTATAACTGAGTTCGCGATATACATATATGTATCATACATTGAAGCTGAGAAAATAATTTTTAAGGGTCTACGAGGTCAGTACTTGAATTCGTTAAAGTTGTGGATTAAGATTATTTTATGTGAAAAGGGTGTATTGCACATGAAATCAGATTGATGTTTGAAAGAAGTAATTTTGGGTCTATGCGAAATGGTAAAATATTCAGGGTAGATCATGAAAACTTTATTGAGACTAATTATAGTCTACCGTTGAGTGGATCTAAAAGTGAAGAAGGAGAAAGTAAGCCCATGACAAACCCTAGAGGTGCATCATAATTAGAATTTGGAGATCATTAGGGAGCCTTCGGGATTCCCCATCCCACCACTCCACTTGCTTAGCATCCCCATCCTCATACATTTCCTCCACCTCCCCTAAGAAACATGGCTAATGAATCTAGAATGCCTAATTTCAAAAGTATGAGATCAGAGGATCCTGAACAATTTTGGTTTGTCATTGAAGCAGTATGAAGAGCACGATAGGTCACAAATGATGACATGAAGAAAGCACAGCTTGTCACAACGCTGCAGGAAAGGGCGCTGGTGTGGTATAGGAAGTAATCTGTGATGCATCCGATTGCCACATTGGATGAGACAAATATTGTGTTGAATGTCAAATTTAAGAAGCCAAAATCAAAGTCGTAGTGTATTATGGAGATACAAGAAATAGAAAAAGTAGTAACTGAATCTATTTGGGAATTATATCAAAGATTCAAGATGTTACTAGGAAAAGTGAACTTCCAAATTCTTGATGAGAAGCATAAGGAGTGGTTTATAGCTACGGTATTTCCACATATCAAGCTACCATTGACACAACAAAATATAACAACGCAAGCCAAAGCTATAGAAATTTCTATGAAGTTGGAAGATTTTCTCGTCGCAGATACCAAAGTAGGGATACAACAGATTCAGAGCCAATTAGCAGCAATGCATTTGGAGTTACAAGATCTGAAGAAGGGTAAGGAAATTCGATCAGAAATTTGCTTAGAGGTATGGTGTATCAAATGTAAGGAAGAAAGCCATTATAAAGATTAGTTCCCTGTATTTAGAGATTACATCAACAATGGTGGGCCTAATACGTTGCACCCAGGACCAAGTGTATGGTGCGACATGTGTAAAATTTCAGGTCAACATCGCACAAAAGAATGTTATTTGATGCAGAATTATGTGAAGACCCCAAAGCGGTTGTTTTGTAACAGAAGAATTTTCGCAACTATGAGTTGATGCAAAGTGCAAATACATACAGAATGAAAGTTTAAGGGCACGCAAATGAAGATCATGGTCCACCAGTAGGGCGTGGAGGCTTCCAAGGATGAGGATGAGGATGAGGAGGAGGCATTGGTCAAGGATGTGGATAGATCATATGTTACAACTGTGGAGAAGCAGGACATTTTGTGAGGGATTGTCAGAATCCTACTTCCCCCTCTTCCAGTTATTGTAGATCCTTTGAACATGTAATAGATGATTGTCCTATTATAATAGGAAATATGCATGAGAAAATAAATCAGTAGCCTACGTAGAACTTACAAATTATGACTACATAACTACACCAATAAGGGCCTAGTGTTAACACAGTAACCCGAAGCGGTGCAACTACAGGGGAAGATAGCGTAGCAGGAAAAAAACCTATGGAGGAAATGTGAGTTAGAAAGGATGGAGATAAGAATATTGGGTTCAATATGAAGATAGAAAAGGATAATTTTTTGGAGGCGAAGAGGGGTTTCATGTACCCTGGAGCTTCGACATCTACGACGCAGCCACAGACTCAATAGGAGTTAATGCCTCATAAGGAAAACATTCAGGTGATTACTACAACGAAGGAGTTTGATCCATCCATATTGAAATCGTTTTTGCAGACCTTCATGAAGTTTTTTCAGGATGAGAAGGTTGTAGATAATCTTCAAGAGCTGACATACTCGTGTGCTAGAAGAGAAGAGTCGCACAGTGAACCGAAAGCTGCAAATAAGTTGCATCCACATAAGAAGAGGACAAGCAGAGAAATGAGGTTAACTGCGCAGATCATTGAATAGGAGATGGATTAGATCATTCTTGATGTGGGATCAGATGCCAATGTATTGCCTAAGAAGACATGGGAGCACATGGGAAAAACAAAGCTGAAATGGTCACCAATCTAGTTAAGAATGGCTAATCGACAAAAGTTTATTCCTATGGGAAGATTTCCTGTTATAATAGTAGACATTGGCAGAGTGCGCGCTATGGCAGATTTTGAAGTAATTGAGATTGTAGATGATAGCAATCCTTATCCAACACTGCTTGGATTGGATTGGGAATTTTATATTGATGCCATAATCAACCTAGAGTGAAGAAATATGGTGTTTGAACAAGGCGATCTTAGGGTTATTGTTCCTCTAGACCCATCAAAAGGAGCGCAGTACACAGATCCTATTTGGGGTGAATATTGTGATGTGGATATAGATAATATCTATAAAATGACTCTGAAAAAAAAATATTGGATCAACCCCACTACCGATGGAAGGATAAGCTGGGAAAGGGACAACTCATATATTTCAGATTCTGATGAATAACTAGAGAATTGGTAGAATAGGTTGCACGAAGTTTCTACAAAGTGATGTAATAAAGTTACAAAATCACTGTGTTGCATTAGTACCAAGGTATGTAATTTACCATACTATGACGGGATAGGAGATGTAAACTTGTTTCTTGATAAATTTGAAGAAGAAATACCTGAAGAACAAAGGTTTCAAGCTTTGGATGTCACGTTGAGATCTACACCTCCTAGATGGTGGGGTACTCATAAGGGAAATATTGGAAGTTGGAGAGGATATTGTAGATTGATGAATATCAAATTTGGTCAGGTAAATACTAGACTCGAATTAACATATGATGGCAAGGATTAACCTAGAGGTCATATTTTCGCTGGAATACGATGTGGGGCAAAGATCCAGCACCAGAATGGGTACATACATTCGTTCACACATTAGATGTGGTACCTATGAATTGGTACCTGGAAACTGATCTGCGACATGGCACAACAAATTGGGAAGATATGGTTGAAGGATTTTTAACGAATTTTAGTTTTGAATATGACTATCAGTATATAGACATAGATCTTCAAGAAGTCAGAGAAAAGGTTTTCAAGACTACAACTGTGATAACCTGGACACCGCCTCATTGGAATGCGCAGTTGGATCATGTAGTAGAATGATATAATGTGACAATGAAAGAGGTTGAGGAAGATCTGTGCAATATTAATATCCTAGAGTTAGAAGGACAACGTGTGGTTGTTGGACCAGAACTTGAGATCCTTGACATAATGAAACTAGTGAAGACGGAGATAGTGAATATAGGGATAGAATAAGAGCCAAAATTCGTGTTCGTTGGGGATTATTGGGATGCAGATATAGTCAGCAAGGTTGCAGAGGTGTTGCATGAATATCAAGAAGTCTTTCCCATGATATTTTCTGAACTGAAGGGGATAGTAGGAGATCTTAGAGTTATGAGGATCACTCTAAAACTAGATGTGAAGCATGTAAAGCAGTTACCCTATAGATTAAACCCGAAGTAAAAGGAAAAGGTAAAGGAGGAATTGTGAAAGATGCTTAAATATGGCATAATTGAACCTGTGGAGGAAGCTAAATGGGTAAGTCCTATAGTTTTTCAAGAGAAGAAGAAAAAGGGTGAAACCAGAAATTTTCTTCATTTGAGGAAGCTATACGATGCATGCGTGCATGACCCATTCCCTATACCTTTCACAGATGAAGTATTGGATAATGTTGGAGGGCAGGAGGCTTACTCTTTTACAGATGGGTTCTTAGGTTACCATCGTATTATAATTTTACCAGAAGATAGAAGTAAAACAACGTTTGTATTGAATGGGGATCTTATCGTTATGTTAGCCACCTGTAAAATTTGTTATATCAAAATGTGGCTAAATCATTTTGGAGCCTTCAAGGAACAAATTTTATTGCAAAAAGTGTTGGCTCTTGAAGACTCTTAAAGACCTCACGCCTCTATCCAGAACCTTCCATACTGTGCCCATTTTACACTCTGGAGTTCTGCTTATTTCATAAGAAGAAACTGCTGCAAAAATCACCTTTTTCTCCCTTTTCTCACTTCCAACACTAACCTCATTTTCTACCCCTTTCATTCTCATCGAAATCCTTCATTTTCATGTTTTTCCCCTTTTCCCCCATCGAATTCCCCTTTGATAAGGTTTAAAACCTTTTCTTGACCTTATCGAAACCCTCAAAACCCCTGAAAAAAATTGAAAAATACATAAAAATACATATTTTGGTTTAAGACCCCTTGGGCTAAGTCCTTAGCCTTTTCCCTTCCATACGCCCTGGTGCTGGAACCAGGCACTAAGCCCTTTGGGCATTTATCACGTTGGAGGAAAACAATGCAAGTCTTTTGCCTCCCAAAGTTCTCCGATGTCGATTAGCCCTCCATTCTATCTCCCTGGTCATATTATCTTCCACATAACCCACGGCCCCACACAGGCGCCAAGCCATTTCTCCAATGTAAATTCCTCCCGACCAAAAACTTTTTTATATTAAATTTTTGGGTTTTAATATGTTTTATCGTCATGTTAAAAGAAAACCAGGCGGTATCCATCGCACCGCTTTCAAGAGGAAGGTGGTTTTTCCCTAATCGCTAGCAAAGCAATTCACAGGCCGACACGTAGCTTTGAGCACTGTTGAAAAAACCGCCCTCATCGCGCATTAAACATCGGATGTGGAGTGGGCGCGATATTGATGCGCGCCGTCCGATCTGAGGCCGCTCATCGGATGGTGGTCACACTCTGAAGGAGCCCATGCGATAAGCGAAGGTACGGCATGGTCATGAAAACATCTCTGCCATCAATCTGATCTGCAGATCGACGGTCCACATTCAATCACCCCGGTCCGCCTCGTCCACAGCAGTGCCGGTGGTCCCAGTGCCACATCAGCGTCCATGCGGAAAAATATGATTGGAGCAGATCTCCATGGGTTCCTCGCACAGTCAGCAAGTGCGGACCCGGGGAAATGTATTCAACTTGGTTTTATTGAAAGGTTTTGAGGTCCGGGCGTATTTTATAAGGTTTTTAACATGTGATCTCCACCGTTGATCGTGTGGGCCGATCTCATCTGACGGCCCACAATCGTCCCGATCCCCAAACGCCATTTTTCCACCATTTTTTGCCGAAACAAAGGTTTAAACCTTTCTCTCCACTTTTTATTTTATTTTTTCAAATAATGTGACCCCTTCACGTTATTTGTTCACCTCCACTCCCGACCGTCGATCTTTGCGCGATCGACGGCTCCGATTTAATTTCTTCTTCCGCCTTCCCTTCGACTTCTTCTGATCAATCTCGACCGTTGGATGATGCCATCCAACGGCCATGCTCTCCCCACATGTCCTTCCAAAGCTGTAAACCTATAAGGCCAAGAAGCCATTAAGTCTGTATTAATTATCTTTAGATATATTTTATTAGATCTCACCTCCTCATTCTTCTATAAATACTACTGGAGAAGATGAGACAGGGGTTGGTTGAATTGGCTACTGAACATCGAAATGTAATTGAGCTTGAGACTTCTATCCTAGGTGTTCACCCATTTTTGGAGTCACAGACAGATAATCTGAAGGAGATGTGTAGATTATCATTGCAAGTAAAGCATTGGACTTAAAGTCGAATCGTCATGGAGCATCATACAAGGTGACGAGGATCCTCTTGGCCCGATTATGATGTTTTTTCATTTGACTTGTTATTTTGTTTTTAGCACTTATTCATCTTCTTTTATAAACAATAGCTTGCAGTGAGTTAATTCATCATATATCAAGATCTTCTAATCGAAACTTTATCCTAATTAAGCTTTTCTTCAATCAGTAATATTAGAATGATGATCACGTATGATTTTACGTTCTCTATCTTATTGTTTGTTTTAACATATTTCGCAATTTTATGTTCAGATACAATTAGAGATGAACCATGAAGATATGGTGCCTCGTCTCAGTTGACTTCAAAGACCGTCTTCACTGCTTCTTGAATGTTAAAAGCTGGCTAGTTTCAAAGTACTTACCAGATCTTAGACCATCCTTTGTTATCATTTGTGTTTCTCTCTATTTTTATATGTTTTCTATTGAAAGTGTATCAAAGGCTGGCTAGTTTCAAAGTACTTACCAAATCCTATTTTACTTTCATGTCTTTATTAAGTGTTTGTCAAAGGCTGGCTAGTTTCAAAGTACTTACCAGATCCTAGGCTACTCTTTGTTCTTCATCTGTTTAATTCCCCTTCTTTTGTCTCATTTCATTCCATAAATGAAACTTCAAAGAGATCCTTAGACATAGATGACTTTCCCCATGGACCACTCATGCCTCTTTCTGTTTCAATTAAACTCTATTATGACTCCATAGCCCAATGGACTAAGACCTGCAATTATCTATCTTTCTGGCCAAAGCTTGTTCTATTTTCTTGCAACTTCTCACCTTTGAAACTCTTTACACTTAGAACTTTCCACCTCAAACAGTAATCATGCTCAACCATCCAAAAACAAAACAAACCCTTGGCCTTCATAACTATCCTAATATCATTATCCAAAACTTCAAAGACATATCCATCTTTGCACTTATTGGAGAGATTCCTCTCTGGATTCAGGAGGGCTAGATCCTAGAATCCCAAAGTGGTTGAAACAATGTTTCTCCCTGCGGTCGGACTTTGCCAATCTTGCTGATTACAGGGAGCTAACATTTCTGGCGACTCCACTGGGGATCGAACCCAGAATTATTTTCATTTTAAGGTAACCTTAGGATATCAGAGATTCGTTTCAAAGAACACTTGCTATATTAACCAGCTAATCCACCAGCAACTAACATTTCTGGCGACTCCGCTGGGGACATCGAATTCAATTTTCACCTTAGGTTCCCTTAGAAACTTCATAAAACCTTGTGAGTAAAAAGCAACCTTTTTGAGCACTACCAAGAAATGGTAATCATGGTAAAACTTGTTTGAATCAGTGACAAACTAGGCAAAACCTAGGATTCTCATAAGTGTTTATCTAACCTTGAAAGAACAATTGGCTTAGCCATAAGAGTGGACTGTCTTTGTCTCATAACCGTAGATAAGTTTTGAAACAGAGTTAGCACATTCTTAGAAACCACACAACTGAAAAATAATTCAGAAAACCCAAAAATATTTCAGATTGGTATTCAATAAACATGGTGGTGGACCATAAAACCTTTTACCTCCTCACGAGCTAAAAAATTTGACTTGGCGACTCCACAATCTTGAACAGACCTTAAGACTCCACTGGGAAGAACCTTTATCATTGTAATATCTTCCAAACTCAGTTAGAGGACTGTAAGATTAAAATTTGTGTAAAACAGATCAGTTAACCATTCAAACATTGTCATACATGGTTGAAATTTTCTTATTTATTTGGATCTGAAAAACACAGCATAGTGGCTCCTAGAAAGATTCACACTAGAGCCTATCCTGACCCTGATCCACCTGAGATAGATGATAACCCCGAAAGTATCCTTAGGAAGTCTCCTAGGATTAAATTGTCAATTGTTTTCAGATCACCCTTCAGAGCTAATTCGGTTCCTAAAAATATTTCAGCTCTACAAAAATCACAAGTTGACTTAGTAAATCCCTTTAGAACTAGGTCTCTTGATGATTTAGATCGGTTAGATTCTGAGTCTTCACTTTCATCTCCTGGAACAAGTGAATATCCTGGTAGTAGAGAAATAACACCTCCTAATTTAAATTTCCTTCATAAATTAGGTGTCTCTCATCCAAGATCCGCTCAGAAATCTACTCCTGGTCCATCCACTTCTGCTCACCCTACATCCACTTTTCAAACCACTCCACTTCAGCCAACTTTTCCTCTTGTAAATCTACCTCCACCTTCGGCCATGGCTACATGGTATGCTCCCTTAATCCTTCCTGTACCATTAGTCAATCTTCCACAGGACTATCAGGCCAAAATTCCATTATATGATGCTAGCAATGCTACAACTGCATCACAACATGTGGATAAGATGAATGACTACTTTGACAGAAATGAAATTGATGATGATTCTGTCAATCTTAGATTATTTGCTCAGAGCTTAGGGGGAGAAGTAAGAAAATGGTTTAAAGGCTTAACCCCCTATAGTATCAATGATCTCCAAGTTTTCCATCAGACATTCTTAAACAAATGGGAAGTAAAGAAGAATCCTCTCCAAGTCCTTTCTGATTACAAGAACCTCCATAGAAACACCGGGGAAAGTGTACAAGCTTATTGTACCAGATTTAACAATGTATACAGTGCACTTTCCCCAGATCTAAAACCTCCACAAGGCTCAGATTTAAACAAGTTTCCTGAAGGGTTTCACCCTGAGATGGCCTATCAGCTGAGAGAGAGAGGTCCTGAAACTCTTGAAGAGATGCAAAAGGTGCTCTTTCTGTGGAAGTCAACTTGATGGAGAAGAGAGCAAGAATGAAAAATGAAAAGAGAGTGTCATTTAGAGAGGAGTATACACCCTCTACTTCCAACTCAAAGATGGAGGAGATGATAAAGAAAATGAGCATCCTTGAGAGAGCACAAGCCAGTCAAAACAAAACTGCTCCTCAAAACAGAAACCAGAACCAGAATCAGAATTTTAGAAGGAACCAACCTCCAAACAGACCCAGGGAATATGATCAATAGATCACTCCTCCTTTTCATGAAAAATATGTAAGTGAGGTTGAGGAAACAGATCAGATAACAGAGGAAGATGATATCAACATGCTGGGGGTAGATGATGATGACTTTGAAGTCCATTATGATAAAAAACAAGGTCTTTATACACCTTATGATGACAAAAGAGATGACGATGAAAATGTTTATCAAGACATGGAAAATGTCGTCATAGAGTCTCAAAGAGAATATGACCTTAGAAGAAAAACCAGTCAACAAACTCCCAACACCAAAACCTTTGACAAATCTTCACAAAACAACACTGTAACCAAGCCTAAAGTTGTCAAGAAAAAGGATAAAACAGTGGTTGTTAATTCTGATAAAGGTAAGTAGAAAGGCACTCAAAAAAATGAAAAACAGAGTGCAGACCCTATTAGTACTAACACTTCAGCTAGTACCCCTGTGAGAACAATTTTGTCAAATGTAAATAGAACGAATCAACAAGCTGATGTTGCTGATATACTAGCAGCTAGTAAGGTTGAAACAAGTTCTTCGAAGAACCCAACTCCTTTCAGCCTAGAGCAGGAAATTTCAAAGATCAAAATCTATGTTCCCCTGACAGAGTTAGCTGCCCAGAATGTATATAAGACCCAAATTCTGAAGGCTTTAAACATTGAGGACAATAATGACACAGTCAATCTTAATGATGACCAGCCAGAGCTTATTTTTGGTTCGAAGATTGAAGGTAGATATCAAGAGGGACCTGTTCCTCCCTTTTATGTAAGTTTAAATGTTCATGAAAAATTTTTGCACAATGTTATGCATGATTCCGGGGCTTCTCATAATTTGATGCCTAAAGCTGTAATGGAGAGCCTAGGTCTAGAAATCACCAGACCTTACAAAGACCTTTACTCTTTCGACTCAAGCAGATTAAAATGTTTAGGATTAATCAAAGACCTCTGCGTTAACTTAGCCCAGATTCCAGCCAAATGCTTAGTAATGGATATCGTTGTGGCTGATGTGCCCCCAAAGTATGGAATGTTATTATCAAGATCTTGGGGGGCTAAGTTACAAGGAACTATGCAAATGGACATGACCTATGCGACTATCCCTGTTTTCAATCAGACTAGAAGACTTTACAGGGAGTCTCATATGCAATACACAGTCATAAGCCAAGACAAACCACAAAATTCTCCTCTCTATTCTATAAACACAGGCCTTGATTCTTTCATTATGTTTAATGATGAAACACTTAGTGAACAAGTCACTTTAATAGGATTAATGGCCAATAGGAAGGAAGAGGAATACAACGCAGGAGTGTCAAAACAGTTTGCTGCACTTGTAAACTCTAGCAAACAAAATACAGGTCTTGAGCTTCAAATCATGTGTCCTTTTCTTTTAAACATTGAGAGTCAAGAAAGCAGTCCTCAACCCAATAATAAATCTGAGGAAATGAAACGAAGTCAACTAGGTGCTAATACTCAAAAACAATCAGAAAGCACAGTATTTGAAGAGGAAAATCACCATACAGATGAAAACGAAACTAGTCCTCTATGGAGTATGCACTTCGATGGGTCTTGCACTAAGACCAATGCTGGTGCAGGTGTTTGGATCTGCAACACTGAGAGAAACCACACAGAAAGAATTTCCTACAAATTAAACTTTCAGTGTTCTAACAACATAGCGGAATATGAATCCCTTCTCCAAGGATTGCGTTTGTTGAAGAAGTTAGGAGCCGAAAGAATTAATGTCTATGGGGATTCAGAATTAGTCATTAGGCAAGTCAATGGGGAGTACAACACAAATCATCCCAGACTTAGGGCCTATCGAAATGATGTCATGGACCTTTTAAAAACATTCCAGGAGTCCAAACTTATTTTTGTCCCAAGAAAAAGAAATATTGCAGCCCACAATTTAGCCTTTGCAGCTAGAACATGCTTAACACCATATGAAACCAAAGACTGCACAACTCAAATAAAATTCAGACCAGTCGTACCTGATAACGAAAAATACTGGCAAGTTTTCGATGGGGACAAACAAATAGAAGACTTCATGCAATTCAGAAATGAATTCGAACTACACAGTTCGGACTCAGATTATGATACAGACTGCAGTGAAGAAAATTTCCTTGGTGAAGAAGAACTGTCTCCTGAACTTGTTGATATTAATCTACTTTCTAGCAAACTTAAAAACAAAATAGAATTGAATGCAGAATTAGAAACATAAGAGTTAGAAACCTTGCAGTCCAAAGATGAAAGTTTGCCTAGCGGTCTGACCCCTTTAGAAGAGTTGTTCGATTTTAACGATGTGGCAAAGAAGCCAAAACTGGAACCTGTAGAGACTGAAGTGAAGGAGTGCAATATAGGCAGTGAATTTAAACCAAAAATGATCAAACTGTCTAAGACTTTACCAGCTCACATTAAACTCAGATACATAGATTTGTTTAAAGAATTTTCTGATGTTTTTGCGTGGAGTTACAAAGATCTCAAATCCTATGACACTAAAATAATACAGCACAAGATTCCCCTCAAAGAGAACCAAAAACCATTCAAACAGAAACTGCGCAGAATAAACCCTGTGTAGTTTCCTTTGGTTCAGAAGGAGATCATGAAAATGTATGAAGCTAGTATTATTGTCCCTATTAGATATTCTGAGTGGGTATCTAATCTGGTGTCCGTTAGGAAGAAAACTGGAGATATCAGGCTTTGTATAGACTTTAGAGACTTAAACAAAGCTTCATTAAAAGACAACTACCATTTACCTAAAATGGATCATATTTTACAAAGGGTGGTAGGGTCTAGAAGAATTTCTTTGCTTGATGGTTATTCAGGGTACAATCAAATCTTAGTTCACCCTATTGATCAATTAAAGACAGCCTTTACTACACCATGGGGCACTTTCATGTAAGTGAAAATTCCCTTTGGTCTAATGAATGTTGGAGAAGCTTTTCAAAGAGCCATGGACATAGCATTTTTGGAAGAACTGGGCTTCTTCATCATTATATACCTTGATGATGTCGCTGTGTTTTCAAAAACAGATGAAGAGCACTTAGAACATTTAAGGAAGGTTTTCAAGAAATGGAGAAAGTTTGGAATATCTTTAAACACTAAGAAGACACTATTTGGGCTCCAAGAAGGTAAAATTCTTGGGCACATCATTTCAGAAGAGGGTATTAAGATAGATCCCAAAAGAATTAAGGCCATATTGCAAATCTCTCATCCTAGAAACATCAAGGAGTTGCAATATTTCATTGGAAAGATCAACTTTTTGAGAAGGTTCATTCCCAACTTAGCTGAGCTCCTCAGGAATATCACAAACATGTTGAAGAAGGAGCAAGGGGTAAAATGGACCTTTGAAGCAAAGAAGTCCTTTGAGCTGGTGAAACAAGCGTTAACCAAAACACCTGTTCTAATAAGTCCTGATTTTTCAAAAGATTTTTATATTTTCTCATTTGCATCAGAACATACCATTGCTGCTGTCCTTTTACAGAAAAATCCACAAGGACAAGAGCAGCCTATTGCATTCTTTAGCAAGGCATTGAGGGATGCCCCTCTGAATTATAACATCATGGAGAAGCAAGCTTTTGCTTTGGTTAAAGCTTTGAAAGACTTCAGAGTATACATCCTTCATTCACACATTATTTCCTTTGTTCCAAACTCAGTTGTTAAAGACATTCTAACACAGGACCCAGATGGTAAGAGAGGTAAGTGGATTGCTGTCATCCTTGAATATGATTTGGAGATAAAACCTACTAAGCTGATCAAAGGCCAAGGTCTAGCTAGATTAATGGTTGAATCAAATTTTGAAGTTCTTGATATTAATATGATTGATGCTTTGGATGATCAAGAGGAAATATCAACTCCCATTGTTGAAAACCATTTTATGAATTCCTCTTGGTATGCTGATATTATTTTTGTTTTGCTTAATTTAAATGCACCTCCCGGTTTGACAAAAACAAAGGAAATGTTCCTAAAGTTAAAAGATGTAAAATATTGCATTATAGATAGATGTCTTTATTGGAAAAATGCAAGTGGTGTATTGCTTAAATGTTTTCCTGAGTTTGATGCAGAGAAGGTTAAGCACGAGTTCCACGAAGGAGAGTGTGGAGGCCATCTGTACTGGAAGACAACAACCAACAAAATCTTAAGGGTTGGTTTCTATTTGCCTACTCTTTTTCCTGATGTACACAAGATGATCATAGCCTGTCATAAATGTCAAATTTTTGAAGGCAAAAGAAAACTGTTACCCCTACCTCTGCATCCGATCACTGTTGAAGCCCCTTTTCAACAGTGGGGACTTGACTTCATAGGAGAAATCCATCCACCATCTTCTGCCCTGCATAGATGGATTCTCACTGCCACAGACTATTTCACTAAGTGGATAGAAGCCATTCCTTGTAGGCAGGCCAATGATTCGGTTATCATAAAATTCATGGACACCAACCTTCTCTCTAGATTTGGCTGTCCTACCAAAATCATCACTGATAATGCAGCAGCATTTGGATCAAAGAAGATGGTTGAATTCTACCACAGATATCAGATAACATTGGGGAATTCCACGGCCTATTACCCTCAAGGTAATGGACTTGCCGAATCCTCAAACAAAAGCTTAGTGAACATAATCAAGAAACTGTTGGAGGACAACAAAAAGTCTTGGCACACAAATCTAGTTCATGCACTTTGGGCTGACAGATTGACTTTGAAGAAATCTATTGGTATGTCACCCTTCCAGATTGTGTATGGTACTGATGCAATTTTTCCAAACAGCCTCGGTCTACCAGTCATGAAGTTGATTCAAGAGTTGCAAACTGAAGATAATGACATGATCAGAAGAATAAATCAGACCATTCATCTTCAGCAAACCAGAGAGGAGGTTTATAACAAAGCATTGCAAAAGTAGGACAGCATTAAAAAGCTTTTTGATAGAATAAAAAAGGCCAGAAATTTCAATATTGGGGACAAAGTTTTGAATTGGGACTCAAGGAGGGAAGAAAAGGGCAAGCATGGAAAATTTGAAAATTTATGGCTTGGCCCTTACTCTATTCATTCAGCTGCTGGAAACAATGCCTATTTTTTACAAGAGTTGAATGGAGCAGAATTGTTTGGTGGTCCTGTCAATGGCAGGATTCTTAAGCATTACTTCTCTTGATACATTCAATGTTCTGGAGACCTTTTTATCTTTTTTCATTATAAATACTTCACCCATCATTGCATTCAAAGTTATAAAAATCAAAAATACAAAAACAAAGAAAAGAAAGAAAAGAGGGCAGATTGTGAAAACAAGAAAGGTATAGCCCCATACCAAAAAGAGAAACAAATCTAAAAGTGTGCAAGCCTAAATGCCACTCCTAAAGAATACACTTCTATTTAGTCAAACAGCCTAATCTTGACTAACTAGTTTTAAATTTTCTACTGATAGGATAGTGAATTCGATTTGCCAAACTGTTTAAACTTGGCTTATCAATAGATATTTTAGGATAGAAATTAAAGGTTCAAACATGCTCAAAATCTGAACCTAAGTTTCCAAAGAGAGTGACTCAAATCTGTTTCAAATTCTGAGTCAAAAAATATGTAAGTCTGGTTCCAATTAGCTCAAAAGCCGAACCAATTGACAAGAGAAAGACAACTCAAATAAGAGTCAAAACAGAGCTGTGAAAAAGCTGAAGGAAATGCTTTGAAATTTCGGATCCTAATCCTTCCGTTTTGATTTAATTTTGTGCAGAATAAATGTCTATGTGTAGCTTGTTTTTATGCCATAGATCACAGCAAGTCATACAACTTAATCTTGACTTAGCTGTTTTTAAATTTCTGTTGTAGAATTTAGAGAATAAAATATGTTGGACAGTTCAATCCCAACAGATAGTAGATTAGGTAGAGAATCATGTGCGATCAATTGTTTAATCTGAGTCCATGGAGGAATAAGGAGTATAAATAGATTAGATTTCCTGCTTTCAAAAAAATAAAATGTTGTAAAAGAGTTTGCCAATCCAAGTGCACTCTAATGAAGAAGAAATGTTAGATATGTAGGATTGGGTAGGTAGACAGCTTGTTGATGAAAGATCCATTGCTTTATGGCTGCTAATATGTTTTCAGAGAAAGATCATCCCAACAAAGGAAGGGCAGCCCAATGGATGAGGCAACTGATTAGCCTCCCAGAGAATGCAATTCTGAAGTTCTTGATGCCTTCAAGAAGGCACCATCCCCAAGTGGAGCCACTGTTAGCCACCTGTAAAATTTGTTATATCAAAAGGTGGCTAAATCATTTTGGAGCCTTCAAGGAACAAATTTTATTGCAAAAAGTGTTGGCTCTTGAAGACTCTTGAAGTCCTCACGCCTCTATCCAAAACCTTCCATACTGTGCCCATTTTACACTCTGGAGTTCTGCTTATTTCATAAGAAGAAACTGCTGCAAAAATCACCTTTTTCTCCCTTTTCTCACTTCCAACACTAACCTCATTTTCTACCCCTTTCATTCTCATCAAAATCCTTCGTTTTCATGTTTTTCCCATTTTCCCCCATCGAATTCCCCTTTGATAAGGTTTAAAACCTTTTCTTGACCTTATCGAAACCCTCAAAACCCCTGAAAAACATTGAAAAATACATAAAAATACATATTTTGGTTTAAGCCCCCTTGGGCTAAGTCCTTAGCCTTTTCCCCTCCATACGCCCTAGTGTTGGAACCAGGTGTTAAGCCCTTTGGGCGTTTATCGCGTTGGAGGAAAACAGTGCAAGTATTTTTCCTCCCAAAGTTCTCCGATGCCGTTTAGCCCTCCATTCTATCTCCCCGGTCATATTATCTTCCACATAACCCACAGCCCCGCACAGGCGCCAAGCCGTTTCACCAATGTAAAGTCCTCCCAACCAAAACCTTTGTTATATTACATTTTTGGGTTTTAATATGTTTTGTCGTCATGTTAAAAGAAAACCAGGCGATATCCATCACACCACTTTCAAGAGGAAGGTGGTTTTTCACCGATCAGTAGCGATGCCATTCACAGGCCAACACGTAGCTTTGAGCACTGTTGAAAAAACCGCCCTCATCGCGCATTAAACATCGGATGTGGAGTGGGCGTGATGTTGATGTGTGTCGTTCGATCTGAGGCCGCTCATCGGGCGGTGGTCACACTCTGAAGGAGCCCATGCGATAAGCGAAGGTACGGCATGGTCATGAAAACATCTCTGCCATCGATCTGATCTACAGATCGACGGTCCACATTCAATCGCCCCGGTCCCCCTCATCCACAGCAGTGTCGGTGGTCCCAGTGCCACATCAGCGTCCACGCGGAAAAAGATGATTGGAGCAAATCTCCATGGGTTCCTCGCACAGTCAGCAAGTGCAGACCCGAGGAAATTTATTCAACTTGGTTTTATTGAAAGGTTTTGAGGTCCGGGCGTATTGATCGTGTGGGCCGATCTCATTCGACGGCCCACAATCGTCCCGATCCACAAACGCCATTTTTCCACCATTTTTTGCCGAAACAAAGGTTTAAACCTTTCTCTCCACTTTTTATTTTATTTTTTCGAATAATGTGACCCCTTCACGTTATTTTTTCACCTCCGCTCCTGACCGTCGATCTTTGCGTGATCGACGGCTCCGATTTAATTTCTTCTTCAGCCTTCCCTTCGACTTCTTCTGATCAATCTCGACCGTTGGATGATGCCATCCAACGGCCACACTCTCCCCACATGTCCTTCCAAAGCAGTAAACCTATATAGGCAGGATTTCATAATGTTTTTTTTATTTTGCAGGGTATTAAATGGTTTTTCCGCCATGCTGAAAAAAATTCAAAAGGCTGAGGGTGACAATCCTCCTACCTTCGATTCATCAAAGAGAATCCTTGTAGGGCTTAAACTCCATGTTTCATCAATGTTTCATGAGGCATTGATGCCATTGTACCCCTGCGCAGCCCTGCACACCAGCAAAACACAGTGAACCAAGCACAAAATCAAAGAGTATCAGTGTTAAAGACAGGAACGTGTTAGAACATGAGATTGAAAGATAGATCTATGGGGATTATGTCTAATATGGTTTATCAAAAGCCTAATCCCCAATTAAAACATAGTTTAAAGTTAAATCTTAAAGGTTCATCAGACAGAAAGCCTCCACCACCACATCTGAGGCAAATCGATTCATCCCAGCTACCACAGTGCCACCTGTGCCTCAAAGCATTCATATCAGAGGCTGAAGTTATTGATCAGGATTAGATATTTGTCTCAAGTGCAACCAGAGAGTAAATTCTACAAATAAACTTAATGACAAAATATCAGCAGAGTTACTTTGACACTACACAGAGCCTCAAAAGTCAAAGAAAAGCTCTCACCGAGCTTAAATCTTAATGTAAATTATTTAATACAGCGGACACCTATGTAAGCTTCTTCATTGAGCCCCCCAAAGGCCAAGAAGCCATTAAGTCTGTATTAATTATCTTTAGATATATTTTATTAGATCTCACCTCCTCATTCTTCTATAAATACTACTGGAGAAGATGAGAGAGGGGTTGGTTGATTTGGCTACTGAACATCGAAATGTAATTGAGCTTGAGACTTCTATCTGTAAATAGTGTTCACTGGCCCTTGGAGCTCTGCTTGTGATAGATAATTTAGGCTGAGATGTGTAGATGATTACTAAACTAAAGCATTGGACTTAAAGCTGTAACTGGTTTGGAGCATCAATACAAGGTGATTTATGGGATCCTGGTCTATGTTGACGGTGATGTTTTTCTTATTGTGACTTGTTATTTTGTTTTTGTTTTCACTGTATTCATCTTCTCTTATAAAGAATAGCTTGCATAGAGTTAGGACCTACTGTATATCAGTACCCTTCTCTGACTTAAAATCTTTATCTGAATGTTTTCTTCCAATCTGTGTTATCTGGGAATGATTCAATTCAGTTTAAGCATAGGATGATGGTGTTCCCTCATCTTATTGTCTTAGCTGAATATTATTCTTAAATTTTATGTTCAGTATTAGTTAAGTAGAGATGAACTAAGGAAGATATGGTGTGCCCTGGTCCTAGTTTGATCCCCAAATATTGTCTGAATGTTTCCCTTGGAATGTGTTAAAAGCTGGCTAGTTTCAAAGTACTTACCAGATCTTAGACCATCCTTTGTTAACATTTGTGTTTCTCTCTGTTTTTATATGTTTTCTATTGAAAGTGTATCAAAGGCTGGCTAGTTTCAAAGTACTTACCAGATCCTATTTTACTTTCATGTCTTTCTTAAGTGTTTGTCAAAGGCTGGCTAGTTTCAAAGTACTTACCAGATCCTAGGCTACTCTTTGTTCTTCATCTGTTTAGTTCCCATTCTTTTGTCTCATTTCATTCCATAAATGAAACTTGAAAGAGATTCTTAGACATAGATGACCTGCCCCATGGACCACTCTTGCCTCTTTCTGTTTCAATTAAACCCTATTATGACTCCATAGCCCAATGGACTAAGACCTGCAATTATCTATCTTTCTGGCCAAAGCTTGTTCTATTTGCTTGCAACTTCTCACCTTTGAAACTCTTTACACTTATAACTTTCCACCTCAAACAGTAATCATGCTCAACCATCTAAAAACAAAAAAAACCCTCAGCCTTCATAACTAGCCTAATATCATTATCCAAAACTTCAAAGACATATCCACCTTTGCACTTATTGGAGAGATCCCTCTCCGGATTCAGGAGGGCTAGATCCTAGAATCCCAAAGTGGTTGAAAGGATGTTTCTCCCTGCGATCGGACTTTTCCAATCTTGCTGATTACAGGGAGCTAACACGGTACACATTCATGCCTTTTGGATTGAAGAAGGCTCCTGTAATATTCTCTACAGTAGTAGTCAGAATTTTTAAGGAGTACATACTCAAGTTTTTGGAAGTTTATTTTGATGATTGGACAATCTTTGGACTATTGAAGAACCATGTTGTGAAATGAAGGCTGATGTTGGATACCTATAGATAGTACCAAATATCACTAAACTTGAAGAAAGGCATATTTTGTGTACCTTTTGGTATAATATTGGGGCATGTGGTTTGCAGAAAAGGATTCATGGTAGACCCCGTGAAGATTGTTTTTATTGTGAACCTGGAATTGCCTAAGACAATGAAGAAACTACGCAAAAAATTGGGACATATTGGCTACTACAGGAAGTTTATCAAGGCATATGCGCAAGTAACTGCGTCGATGGAAAAACTTTTAATGAAGGTTTCAAGGATGTTACTTATTGTTGAGATGAATAATTCCAGAAAAGCCTCAACATACTAAAGGAGAATATGGTAACTACACCAATTCTATTTTTTCCAGACTGGAACAAGGAGTTCCACGTTAATGTTGATGCATATTGCATAGTATTGGGCTTGGTACTGGCACAACTAGAGATGGAGATATTGAACACCCCATATCTTTTGCAAGTACGAAATTTTCCAAGGAGGAAAAGAATTACTATACAACAGAATGTGAAGGAATGGCTATGGTGTATGAACTACCAAAATTCAGGCTTTACTTATTAGGAGCACACTTTAATATGTTCACAGATCACTCTGCGCTGAAGTATTTGGTGAACAAGCCTGTTCTGGGAGGGCATATTTGTATATGGATGTTGTTGTTTCAGGAGTATGATTTTGAAGTTATAGTTAAGCTAGGTAGATTGAATGTGGGACCTGATCATCTGTCTAGGATAGAGAATGGCGAAGAACCCACGAGCATTGAAGAGAACTTTCCAAAAGCATAGTTATTTGCAATAAGGTTTGCATATGATCACTTCACAGACATTATTCATTTTTTGAGTACATGTATGGCACCTGCGGAGTATACCGCACATCAAAAAAAGGAATTGGTAGTCAAGGAAGCTGAGTTTTCTTTGATTGTATAACATTTTTATAAAATGGGGCTAAATGAAATACTGCGTAGATATTTCTTTGAGCATCAAAGACATACAAATTTTGAAAGAAGTGCATGGCAGAGTCGCAGGAGGACATTATGTAGGAAAATCCACTGGGAAGAAGATTTTGAGAGCTGGATTTTGGTGGCCTACATTGCACAAGGATGCAAAAGAATATTTTCGACCTACGATTCTTATCAAAGAATGGGAAGACCATCTAGGAGAGATGAAATTCCATCAAACCCACAAGTGACCTTGCAAGAATTTTATGAGTGCGGAATATAATTTGTTTGACTGATTAATCCACTAGGGAAGAAGATTGGCATGAGGTATATCATCACTGCCACAAATTATTTGACCAGATGGGTCAAAGATAAGCCAATGAAGAATTTCAATGGCAAAAACTGCTGCAAATTTCATATTTGAGCACATTCTGTCCAGAGTTGGGTGCTCAAATATCTTGATGAGTGATATAGGGCCACATTTCTTGAATAACACCATTGATCCATTAACTGAATAATTCCTAGTGTATCATCAAAAGAGCACACCTTATTACCCTCAGGAAAATGGAGTAGTTGAAGCATTTAATAAGATTTTGGAGAATGATCTCACCAAAGTATGCAATTTCAACATAAATGATTAGGATTTGAGAATTCCAGTAGTATTATGGGCATATAGAACAAACTGTAAGAAGTTGACAGGAAAAACCCCCTTTAGGCTGGTTTATGGGCAGGAATAAGTTATGCCTATAGAATATATTGTGCCTAGTCTAAGAATTGCAACAATATCAGATATGGCAGACAGATATATCATGGAAGAAAGGTTGGAATATTTGCTTGCTCTTGAGGAAGACAGATTCATTGTAGGATACCATCAACAAGTAGAGAAAGAAAGGGAAAAATATTTGTATGACAGGCATATCAAGCAAAAAAAATTCAAGGAATGAGACCTGGTACTAATGTATGATAGCTATTTTTCGAAGTTCCCCGGAAATTTCCAAACGCATTGGTTGGCACCATATATTATCAGACACATCTCAGAGGGAGGCACAATTCAGCTTGTGAATTTGTATGGTCAAATATGCCAGGACGACTAAATGGAAGAAGATTGAATCTATACAAGGACGAATCTATCCCTAGAATGGCACACTAACTATATCAATGAGAAACAATCTTAGTGCTACAAGTAGTTGTAAGAGAGCAGAAGACTATAAACTACTTTGTGACTGAAGCGCTTTAATTAAGAGGAAGTATTATGCGGTTTTCAGAAAGATGGCGAAGTTCGAAGAAACTATGACGAGGAAGAAATGATTGTGATGTGAAGCAATTTTCATCTAAGTCCACTAGAAATATGACCATTGGAGGTGTAAAAAATTATTTGACACGAAATTTTCCGTTGAAAGGTGCGAGGGAAATGCATTTAATGAGCATAGCTAGGAAAATCTGCCACCAAATCCGTGATTATAAAGTGAATTTGAAGAGGTTCATGGAGTTTGAGATTAAAATTGGTTATAAATATTGCATCTTGCTCCGCATTCGAACACTTTTCTCACTGAGAAGTAAATTTGTGATTTTTTTCCTAAGAGAGAGTCGAGTGATTTGGTGCATGTTTAGAAATAGTTTCAAGGAGCTTGAACATGAATTTATCAGAAGTGGGCTAGGATACATCATTATTGCCACACAATCGTCACTTGTGACATGGCTGAGTTCGCCCAGGAAGCAGTATGTTGTAGTAAAAGTGTAGATGAAGAAGCTAAAGAAGCCTTATGTAAGATAATCACCAAGAAAAAAGATCACTAAGGAAAAATGAAATAAGCAAAGGATGGATAAGCAAAAGCATCCAGTGGAGGTTCAAGAATCTGAAGAAGAAGATATGGTCGGTGGGCTAAAATATATGGGTAGTATCTACCACCAATGAAATCGACTGCAAAAATGACAAAGGACCCAGACACCACCAAGTTCAAAATATTTACACCATTGCTACCATAGGTCGTGCCATTTGAGGGACAATTGTTGGAGAAGGTGCCACAATTGCGCATGGAGGACTTGGATTTTAATGACAAGAGAAAGTATCCCTAGTTTGAGCCTAGAAAATATTTGTGTGAATTCTATTATGAAGAAACCAAAGTGACAAGGTTCGAGCCACATAGGTGGGCAGTAGGAATTCAACGAGCGAGGTTATTGAATATGCATTATGTTCTACATTTCGGGCACAACAACATCAACACCATCTGTGTGTGGAAACTGTTTTCTTTAGTACATGATGGGTTTCTTTGGTTGGGTGAAAGAATCTGCATTGACTATATGTTGATCCGACGAATAATTGTGCTTCCATGCCAGGTATTCAACTCCGCCGACAAATTTGTCAGGAAAAATTAGGATAAGGAGCTTACAGATAAGATGAAGGAGAAATATGACCTAATAAAGAAATCCGAGAGATACACTATCAGATCGATCAATGATCAGTCTATGTGCTTCACCACACACATTTTGGCTCGAAAGAAAATGCAGAAGTGTCAAGCAGAAGAGGTCTTGACACCAATTGTGTCTTTGGTTACATAGTGAAGCAAGGGAGTCCAGTATAACTGGGTTGGTTATTTTTGTAAGGAGTTTTCAGATTATTTCCGAGAGACCCAGGAGGACAGAAAGAAATTCCACTATGTGTGGTTATTTCTCTTGATAGCTTTGATGGCATGGAGAGGGCCTGAGGAGTTGCAATTCACGAATGTGGATCTAGATGTCTATGAAGTTGTGAGGTACGCCTCACTATAGTTTTCTAAGGACTTGGCCTAGGCGACAGAGAACAAGTTATTCTAGGTCTTATTGGAGATGGATTTACGCACGGTGGTGAGCCAGAAGTCGAGGTTACCACCTATTTTGTTTGAATAATATCGTTTGATTGCATAGTTTGAAGCATATTTTTATCATGTGTACATCCGCATGCGCATGAATGATGAAGAGGAATGGCACTCGTTGTCATATTTGGTCACAGAGAATGATATTGCACAGATTCTATGCAGATGGTCGAGTCATTGGTTGACTCCCCCATACATAGAATAGGTTGGAACCAATGGGTGTGTTAGCCACCTATAAAATTTGTCATATCAAATGGTGGCTAAAACATTTTTGGAGTCTTCAAGGAGCAAATTTTACTGCTAAAAAGTGTTATCTCTTGAAGACTCTTGAAGGCCTCATACCTCGGTCCAAATATTCACTGTTGTTTCCATTTCACACTCTGAAATTATGTTGATTTCATGAGAAAAGATTGCTGCAAAAAATCCCTTTTTCCCCCTCCTCCACTCAAAAACTAACCTCCATTTTTACCCCTTTTATCCCCATAAAATTCCTCTATTTTTTCATTTTTTCCCCATTTCCCCTTCATGAAATCCCCTTTACAGAGTTTGAAACTCCTTTTTGAACTCTGCCGAAAACCCCAAAAATCCCTTAAGAACTTGAAAAATTTCATTAAAAATGCCTTTTTTTATTACAGACTTAAGCCCCTTTGGGCCAAGTCCTAACCACTTCCCCTCCATATGCCTTGGTGTTGGAAACAGGCGCTAAGTCCTTGTGGTGCTTTTCGCATCGGAAAAGTTTAATGGTTAGATTGAAAAGCCCAAGCCCGAAGCTCTAATTGTGATTGGCCCTTTATTGTATACGCCCCGGGCCTATTATCATCCCATATAGACCAAGGCCCCGCAGTCGGGTGCCTATCCATTTCATATATACAAACCTACCCTGATGCATAAAAACCTTTGTTTTCCATTTAAAATTGGGTTTTCCTATGTTTTAAAGGGTTCTTCACCGATGCGTAAGTTGAACAATCCCGACCGTTGATATCTGCAGATCAACGACCCTTATTTACCGTTCCTCCGCCATCGCACTATTTCGTTCCATCTTCATGCCCAATCTCCGTTGTTCAATCTTGGATCCTACAGCTCAGATTTAATCCACCCTTGTTCTTATAACCTGCGCATATGTCTCATATCGCGCTCGTCTTCCAACCATTAGATCTGAGGTCCCAGATCTAACGGCCCACATCACAAGTCGCGTAACTTTTAGCGCGATGTTTAATTTCCCAAAGGCCATGGGAAATGGGTGGTTTTCTGACGCCACGTGTCGGGCAGGGACGCATATCGTGCTCCAAAAGGCAAAACCGCCTCCCCGCCCTTTCACAGCGTGAAAAAAGTTGTTTTTCTCCCCGAAAACGTTTCCCCTCTTTTCTCTTGTGTGATATCACGCGCGCCCCCACCGTCGATCCTTGTGCGATCGACGGATCCGATATATTTTCTCCCTCTGCTCTCCTTTGACCTCTTTTAAACCAATCCCGACCGTTGGATGATGCCATCCAATGGCCACGCTCCTCCCTACAACCTCTGCCACAGTAAAACCCAAAAACGCAGGATTTTATAATATAGTTTTGTATTGTGCAGGTGTTTGAATGTTTTTCCGTCATATTAAAGAGAAATTTGAAGGCTGGGAATGAAAATTCCCGCGCCTTTGATTCATCAAAGGGAACCATTCGCAGGGCTCAAAATCCACGTCTCGTCAATGTTTCATGAGGCATTGATGCCATATGAGTCCTGCGCGGCCTGCACATCAACAAGACACAGTGTTATTTAAATCAAATTAAAAGAGTATCAGTGTCGAAGACAAAACACAACAGAATAGAATATTGAAGACAATTTGGGGATTACGGCTAAGATTGATTATCAAAAGCCTAATCCTCCAAATTAAAACAGAATTAAAGGTAAATCAAAAGATCTATCAAACAGAAAAGGCCTCCATTGCCACATCTGAGGCGAATTTATTCCTCTCAACTACCACAGTGCCACATGTAGCCACAAGCATTCGAATAGAGGCCGGAGTTATTAATCAACATCAGATATTTGCCTCAGCACATCCAGAGAGTTAATTCTGCGAAAGAACTTAATGCAAAAATATCTGCAGAGTTACTCCAACGTGACACAGAGCCTCAAAATTCAATAAGAGCTCTCACCGAGATTGAATATTAAATGTAAAACATTAATACAGACAGAACACCTGTAAACTTCTCCATCGAGCCCCTCAAAGGCCGAGAAGTCATCAATCTGTATTAATTATCTTGGGAGATCTTTTATCCTCTGCCACCTCCTCATCCTTCTATAAATATTGTTGTAGAAGATGATAAAATGTTGGTTGCTAAAATTTGAAATATACTTGAGCTTGAGACTTCTACTTGTAAATAGTGTTCACTGGCTCTTGGAGCTCTGCTTGTGATAGATAAGTTAGGCTGGGAAGTGTAGATGATTGCTAAACTAAAGCATTAGACTTAAAGCTGTAACTGGTTTGGAGCATCAATACAAGCTTATTTATGTGATCCTGGTCTATGTCAACAATGATGTTATTTCTTATTTTGAATTGTTATTTTACTTCTGTTTTCACTTTGTTCATCTTCTCTTATAAAGAACAACATGCATAGAGTTAGGACCTACTGTATATCAGTACTCTTCTCTGACTGAAAATATTTATCTAAATGTTTTCTTCCCATTTGTGCTATTTAGGAATGATTTGATTCAGTTTAAGCAGTAGGAATGCTGGCGTTCCCTCGTCCTCCTGTCTTAACTAAATATTGTTCCTGAATGTTATTTCCAGTTCATATTAAGTAGAGATGAACTCAGGACGATATGGTGCGCCCTGGTCCTAGTTTTATCCCAAAAGACTGTCTGAAAGTTTCCCTTGGAATGTGTTAAAAGCTGGCTAGTTTCAAAGTACTTACCAGATCTTAGGCCATTCTTTGTTATCTTTGTGTTTGTCTTGAAAGTTACCAAGTAAAGCAGAACTAGGAGAGGATTTGTGGTGAGCCCGGCCCGCTAGTTTCTACTCCAAAAGTTGCCTTCAAGTTTCCCTTTGTTTTTAAGTGTTTTCTATTGAACGTATATCAAAGGTTGGCTAGTTTCGAAGTACTTACTAGATCTTGGATTGATTTTATGTTTTTCTTAAGTGTTTGTCAAAGGCTGGCTAGTTTCAAAGTACTTACTAGATCCTGGGCTGCTCTTTGTTCTTCATTTGTTTAACTCCCCCTTCTTTATGTATCATTTCATTCCATAAATAAACTTTAAAGAGATCCTTAGACATAGATGACTTGCCCCATGGACCACTCTTGCCTCTTGTTGTTTCAATTAAAACCTATTATGACTCCATAGCCCAATGGACTAAAACCTGCAATTATCTATCTTCTTGGCCAAAGCTTACTCTGATTGCTTGCAACTTCTCACCTTTGAAACTCTTTGCATTTATGACTTTCCAACTCAAACAATAATCATGCTCAACCATCCAAAACAAAACAAAACCCTTGGCCTTCATAACTAGCCTAATATCATTACCCAAAACCTTAAAGATAAATCCATCTTTGCACTTATTCGAGAGATCCCTCTCCGGATTCAGAAGGGCTAGATCCTTGAATCCCAAAGTGGTTGAAATAATGTTGCTTTTATGATTGGACTTTGCCAATCTTGATAATCACAGATTCCTAACAGGGTGTTGAGCAAGTAAATCCCCTTTGCGAAAAGAGGTGATCCCTCTATCCTAGGAGAGTAGGTCTAGCAACAGACATGACAATCTACAAGAACCTTTCCTAGATTACAATTGAAACTTAGGAAGAAGGAGATGGCCTACTTCGACCTGATGCTATGATGTTGCTCCTTGTTGAAACCTTCGGCCTTTCACTCTTTCGGGATCGATTCTCGTAGCTATTGGTGTTGGAATACTTGCACAAAGGACCAAAATACAACAACAAACATAAAGGTACAACAAGAATATTAAAAAATTAATCTATCTAACATATCAAGGAGCGTTAGAATAAATGGACTTAATCATACACATTTATGGAATGTGAATGTGTAGTTGTATATAAATATATGAAAAGGAGAAGTTACAACCAAGCCTTAATGTTTAAGACCTCCCTTTTTATTGATCCAAGTCTAATCCAAGACACCTCAAAGCAACCTTCTTCAAACCAGCGTAGGAAATATGACTCTCTCTGTTGCTTCTAACCTTTTTGGGATTGAGGAGGATGGATTTATAGGAAAAAAGAAGGATTTGAGGATCCACAAATGAAGGGATAAGCCCCTCATATTAAGGTGAAAATCCCATGACTATAGGAACAAGAAACCAAAAGAGAGAGACTATGCTTGTCGGTAAAAAACAAACACCAGCTCCTCGGTTCTCGAAGCCTCTAGGAGCTGAAGCTTCGCTTCCATTTTAAAAATACTACCAAAAGAGGAGCAACATGGTTTTTATAGTCATACCCATGCTTATGAGTGCTAGTGTAATATAGAAAACATGTCATCAGCATTGGGAATAAGTACACCAAGGAGCGCTGATCCAGAAAATTAGATTTTTCAACTAGCTCGTCCTGAATGAATCAAATGGGGTTTTTCTTTAGTTTTGAAGGGATGTGTTCACACACATTTCATGATAAAAAAATGGCACAGTGGTCACTACCAGGGTGCTTCGAGATTAGGGAATGGGAGGCAATCGAGAGAGGTGACAAAATTTTGTGTACAGATGCCCCCTAAAACATGAAGGCAAAACGAGAGTGATGGCTGAAATGATTTACTAGTTAAGGCAAGGAATTTGATCATCATCAAGAAAATCTGCAAATCAGGAATATACATATCTGACATCTTTGAATAATATCTATCAAAACATGGATCCACGACATGGACGTAGCCATCTGACTAAAAAGGATCATGTATAAATATCCACGACATGGACGCAGCCATCCGACTAAAAGGGATCATGTATAAAGATCCACGACATGGATGCAACCATCCAACTAAAAAGGATCATGTATAAAGATCCATGGCATGGACGTAGCCATTCGACTAAAAAGGATCATGTATAAAGATCCACGGCATGGATGCAACCATTCGACTAAAAAGGATCATGTATACAATCATGAATACTCAATGACTCCTCGTAACCTAGATTCATCAGATGGAATCCAGGGTCTTGCGCTCCATAACGATCCAATCAATGTACAAATTCTACCATGTGAATAGATGTATTGAAGTCAAACATGCTAGAAAATCGCCTGTTTACTAGTTAATAAGGTAAATTGTTAACATACATGAGAGAAACCACCAATAATGACAATGGTTCTCAAGGTACAATCAGTACAATTCACGAATGTGAATAAGGGACTGAATTTGAACATCCGCAAAGTCACTCGATCGAAGGCTAATGAAGTAAACATCTCGTCAAATACAAAGAAGTTTCCATTAGGGCATGAAAGCTCTAAGGTACTGGAAGGGATTATTTAGATCAGCTTCCCGAATAATGAGATGAAGTCGACAGGAAGTGATCTATCGAAGGAGGGCCATAATGAATCCCACATCATTGACACGAAAAAAAGAATGTAATATGAGTGTAGTGTAGTAGAGAAATAGAGAATGTATATAGGGTGAAGAACTACATATGAGACTTCTCTGGAACATATCGGCGACACGACTCCAGAGTTTAAAAATATTTGACATAAAATATGATCAAAGGTCATGGTGATAAGGTAAAGACCACATTAGATTCAAATATGGATAATCAAAACCCAGGAAATAAAGTGACGAAGTGAGGATGACCCAAACCCGACAAAAAATAGAGGATGTGTCATGTTCAAGAGAGACATGTTACCTTTACTGAAGTACATCTGTCGAACACTTCCATTTTTCCCCCACCATTTCTAGTGAGTACCTCTCTATATTTACACAAGCTTGAAGAGGATAGCATATGCTTGTTATACAAGTCCATCCTTCGAATCAATCCATCCTAGTAAGTTTTACGAGCCCTAGGATGGAGAAACTCATTCTCGTCATGATGAAAAGTCCTGTGTCATTAAATTTTAACGAGTCTGACAAAGGTGAAACTCAACATATTTTTCATGTTTAGGGAGTTTGAAAAGGAAGCGTAAAATAAAACTCCAAAGGTCCCTTTTCGTAGATAGTCTCTCGAATCCGAAAAGTTAGAAAACAAATTTCGAGAGAACCTCTTAGCCATGATTAACTAAGGTATTCCTTTTTTGTAAATATTTTATCCTAGCCAAAAAAAGGGGTAAACATATACTGGGTAAATGACATTTCATTTCCTTTAACGAGTTCAAAATGAAAAGTACTCGACAATCTTTTCATGTTCTGAGAGTCAGAAAAGAGCTGAAAGTTGACTCCTCCTGGAGGAATGAGTGGTCCCAAGGATAAAAACTGGTCCCGATCATGGTGGAACTGCTCATAACAAGTAAAGGTTAGGAGGTTGGCTAACAAGACCACCCATTGCAGCGGTTCCTTAGGAGCGGGTAAAACAACCAAGTGAAGGCATATGATTGTCCAAGCAGATGGTGATGATGGAATGAGAAAAACAAGGCTCATCTAGCGAAAGGTTGATAAAATGGAAATCATGAGAGGTGAAATAAGCATGGTTTCATTTTTACACAAGCTTGAAACACGAGAAACTCTGCTTGAAATTGGTTTCATTTTTACACAAGCTTGAAACATGTAGGAAAACTATGCTTGAAACTGGTTTCATTTTTATACAAGCTTGAAATGGAGACAAACTATGCTTGAGATAAGTTTTCATGCCCCCAGTATGGTGACTCAATTCGAGGTACATTCCCCCTCAGCTTCATTTCATCCACCTACGTAAACTACTAGTTACTAACAGGTGGATAGAATGAAGGTTCATTTAAAGTATCAAGTGAAGGAATCAACTTGGAATTTACGAGATCTAATCAAATACTCGAATGGAAATGGTATTTGTTTCAATTTTTAATGAGCTTGAAACATTAAAATAACTATGCTCATGACACCTTGCTTCATGTTTTAAAGAGTTTGACACAAGAAAAGGAACTCTTCTCTGAAGAATTTGTTTCATTTTTTAAGGAACTTGACACAAGAAAAGGAAATATGCTTCGAAGACCTGATCATGGCCCATAAGAAGTCATGGCTTCCAAGAGATTATCGCCAGATGGGAGAACAACCCTATGTAAATCAGGGTCCAATGCCCTTAGTAAATCATGCACTATATCACTAACTAGATCACCTATTGACAAGACCATGGAACATGTGGCCACATAATTAACCTGTGGTGGGGAAGATACCACTTGCATGTAAGGACCATGTAGGGATGATGGTTGACTGGGAGCCAAATTAGGACCAATGAATGAAAGTTGATCAATGGTCACAATTCTACCTTCGTGTGGAAAACATATCACACGAAAGGGTGAAGAGACAATCACTCCCATGACATAAGTATAGTCACGCCCAAGGAGTAAGTTAAAATCCAATGGACCTTCGAAAACCATCACGTCTATATAGAAAATATTTCCTCCCAACGTAATAGGAAACTTTAGAAGGATCCCTAACAGTTGACTAGTTCCTTTGTTAAAATCCAACTGATTTTGGATAACAAGCACAAGCTGCAGAGAACCGAAATCTTACCAAGTAGTTAAGGACATAATACTAACATATGCGCCTTCATCTATTATTGTGCTAGGTACGACCACATTATAGGCATGTACCATGATCTCAAAGGGCACGTAAGAAGGAAAACGCTATCCCGTCAATCGACTCCAATCAAAATAAGCGAACAAAATATTGGAGGGGTTTTCGTGGGAATGGGAGAACTACCCCCTTATGTTACGATAAAGGGAGGATCACCCTCCTGTATCGCGGGAATGGAAATATTTCCCTGGGAATTTGAAGAAACAAAAAGAATCTGATTGGTATGAGATTCACTCTCTACAGGAAAGGCTTGATCAACCGTAGGTGGAGTCATGTCGACCGTTTTCTCAACCAATGGTTGGTCGGGAAGGGACTCATGAGATTGACTTTCAGAGAGAGCGGGATTGACCTGGGATGAACTTTGATCAATCACTTGATCAACTAGCAGAGGATTAAGAGAAAAAATTTAGTAACCAACTCGAAGGCAGGGTTGATATGGTGCAAGGGTATCCAACACTTTGGAGGCTTCATCCATATGAGGACAAAGGTGAATGAGATGATTCCCTTCACATAACCTATAAGGAAATTTGACCTTAGCCTTTTTCCTATTAATCTTATTATCACTAGTTGAGGGTTTTCACCAACATGATCTCTGGAGGTTGATGACAAGGGATGATTCGGGCCAGTGGACCACACTTCTAACACCTTGGGAATACCACGATAATATCTAAGAAGGTGGTCAACCTTAAATATATTGCAAGGGAATTTGACTTTACGAAACTGATTGGAAGGTTTTTCAACATCAGTTGCATTAGTGGCGATGGTCACTCGGTTGCCCCCTTGCTTACTTTTCTTCTTCTTCTTCATTCTCTTATTCTTCTTCTTAGCTTCCTGGTTACTAGAATCCATACTTGCACCAGGTGAAGAGGAAGAACGAGGTGAAATAACAAGCAAAGAAGGAGAGGGATCAACTTTAGCGTTGACATGAGGTCGACATTGTTCAGGTGGAGGAAAACTTCGTCAAGAAGCAGCTTGGACATTCGGATCCGCAAGGGTCAAAAATAACCAAACTGGAAAACTAATGGTAAATACCAGGAGGGACAACATTACCATATATCGAGAACCAACCTTTCCAAAATAAGGAAAAGGACCAGGATTCCAATCTGAGGGGGTTCCTTGATTGGTAAACTTAGGAATTGTTACCATTAGTACCAACCTAAGATTTTCTAAGGATATGAGCATAGCTAAAATGTTATCGTGGACAATAAATTTTAGAAATTAAACACAAAACAAACCAAAAAGGGGTAATATAGGCAAGCGGGTTTACCATGTATCTGTGAACTACAAAATACCTCCTAGCGAGCCAAGAAGTATGTGCAAGCAATCTCCCTGAATGTTGTGTTCGATGTATTATGTTTACGAGGCAACAAAATCGGTTACCCATGGCTAAATGATAGCAACCTAGCGGGGTCTTCCGTCATATACTCGATGGTACGAGGAGCACAAGTCTGTGTTGGTGCTATCTAATGTGTAACCGTTCAGTGAGAGCGTCCCCATATTTATCATACGTGCCACAAATTATATATACTTCTGTACGTGGGACGAGGTTTCACTCCCAAAATGCAACACAGGTTGTTAGTGACAGCTGCCAGGTTTATAGACACCAGAACACATCTCTAGCCTATACCTCTAAATGTTTTGTGTTAAGTTCCAAATTCTCCATAGGTTAATTGAGGTTCATTTTAAGTTGATATTTATTAAAGTTTAAATTTCAAGGCTCAAAACGATGTCACCTAAATACTTATAATGCAACTAACATGAGAAAAGGATTATTTCAATTCAATGAATGTTATTTATTTTAGGGAAGAGTTTCAAACAATGATGCAAAAAAAAATAATGCAGCAAACGAAGCTTTTCCTAACCGGATGACTTTCACTATCCCAATTCAAATCAAAACATTCAAAGATGAAAATTATGCAATGCAATCTATGCAAAAAAAAAAATTTCAAAAACTATGCAACTGTAATCTATGCACAATTTCCTTTTTTCTTTTTCTTTTTGATGAATGAAAATGCACTCAATTCCATTTTCTATGAAATGAGAATCTACTTAATGCATATTTTAGCTTTCAACCATTAAAAAATGTAATCTAAGTTCAATGATGAATCCCAAAAACTACTTTTCAATGCAATGTGATCTAATGCACTTAAATTAAAAGTAAACTTTGAGATAAAAACTAAATGAATGCAACATAAATTTATTTTATGATCACAAAAGAACTACTAATGCCCAATCAACAACATGTTAGTATTTTCCCCATCATAAAAGAAGCAAACAATGACTTTAATCGAATCAAAACATCCAAAATTCAATCAAAATTTCACTCTTACCACTTAAAGGATGGGATTAACTTTTGCACACCACAAAGAAATTGAAAGAAAACATATAATATTTGATACACATAGGGCAGGGAAATGACCTCAAAGACCAGTACACACTAGATTTTTAGCATACAAATCCTCACATTCAAGGATCAATGCTACTTTATATAGAAAAACCCATGCTTATAGGCTATCACCGCTCTTTTTACACCAAAACCTGCGCTGATCAACACCCTTTTTAGAAAAAAACATGTGTTGATCATCAACATGAGTAAATAGTTGAAAACAAAGTTTCAAGCAGACAGTTGATGGAAAAAAGTGTGTTGTCAGCGCGACTGTCACTGATAAAAATCGGGTTGAACAAGGGATATGGGAAAAAAAAAATTAAATGATAAAAAAAGGCTTCAATAAATACTCTAGAACTAGTACTCTAAGACAGTAACCACCTATTGTGCAAACCTAAATCATCAGAAACAAACAAAGAAATAGATAGTTGGTCAAACTGATCCAGACACTAGATCAGGAAAGAGGGCAAAGGGTTGAAGCTTCCCCAGTCGAGTCACCAATTTTTTGAGAAAGTAAATCCCCTCTGTGGACAAAGGTGATTCCTCTAGCCTAAGAAAGTAGGTATAGCAACAAACATGACAATCTACACGACCCTTTCCTAGATTACAATTGAAACTCAGGAAGAAGGAGATGGCCTACCTCGACCTGATGTTATGATGTTGCTCCTTATTGAAACCTCTGGTATTTCCCTCTTTCGGTCTCGATTCTCATTGCTACTAGCGTTCGAATACCTGCACAAAGGACCAAAACACAAAAAAAAAAAAAGATACAACAAGCATATATAAAAATTAATCTATCTAACAGATTAAGGTGCATTAGAATAAATGGACTTAATCATACACATTTATGGAAAGTGAATGTGTAGTTGTATATAAATAGATGAAAATGATAATTTAGAACCAAACCTTGATGTTGAAGACCTCCCTTTTGATTGATCCAAGTCCAAGCCAAGACACCTCAAAGCAAAATTCTCCAAACTAGCATAGGTAATATGACTCTCTCTATTGCTTCTAACCTTTTTGGGATTGAGGAGGATGGATTTATAGGAAACAAGAAGGAGTTTAGGATCCACAAATGAAGGGATAAGCCCCTCATATTAAGGTGAAAATCCCATAAATATAGGAACAAGAACCCAAAAGAGAGAGGTCGAGCTTATCAGTAAAAAACAAACAACAACTCACCTGTTCTCGAAGCCTCTATGAGCCGAAGTCTTCCATTTTAAAAATACTGCTAAAAGAGGATCAACGCATGTTTTAAAGTCATACCCATGCTAACCAACACTAGTGTAATATAGAAAACATGTCTTTAGCATTGGGAAGAAGTACACCAGGGAGCATTGATCCAGAAAGTTAGGGTTTTCAACTAGCTCTTCCAGAATGAATCAATGGGGGTTTTCTTCAGTTTTGGAGGGATGCCTTGACACATGTTTCATGATGGAAACATGGCACAGTGGTCACTACTAGGGTGTTTTGGGATCATGGAACAGGAAGCGATCAGGAGAGGTGACAAAATGTTGTGTAACAATGGGCCAACTATCACTGCAAACAAATTCACAAGGGAAGGAAAGAACACATAAAAAGAAACTAACCAAGAAGTAGAACCGAAGGCCGAGCACGATGGAGAAGAAGATGGGGGGACGATCAGGGAAAAAGGATTCCCTAAAAGATACAACAGTGACAATAAACCCCCAATTTATTGACAAATACCTACTGTTGGCGATGCGTGTAAGAATCACAACTCTAATCACTCAACAGGAGCAGAGCCAATGGTCCTTACTAAAGAGGACCTTGACGAGATTGGTGACAAAGTAAGACATGTCACTGAGAACATATGGGGTCACATATAATATCAATACAAGGCCATATTGATGGAGTTCCAACAATAATGGTTTAAATGTACAAGAAAGTGCAGTCCAAGCGAGCATGACTCAAGCAAGCGTGGCCCTAGTGAAGCAAACAATGCAAAAAATACAACAGATGGTGCTAACAACAGAGTTTCATGCTCTGCGGGTTCCCGGAGGGGCATTACATATTGAGAATGTCGAAGATCGCGAGAGTACGCAGTACTAGTGAAACATTAGTTTAAATCTCGATGCACGACCCATCTAGGCATTGGATGATTTCCATCAGGGAGTTACGGAGGAATTGCAGGTGCGTGAGTAGAGGTCCTTGCTAGTCATCAAGGAAGTAAAGAAATATAACAAGCGTAGGTTTGATGACATTAAGAAGGAAATAGTACAAGGTCGCGATGAGAGAATGACACATAGACAACAGCTGGAGGAGAGTATTACTAAATCTTGCAGCGAGATACCCGACCTCCAGATCCAAGATGAGGCAACACCAGAGAAAAATATTGAGAAGTTCACCACTATAGTTAAAGAGTCCAATAATGAGATGAAAAAGGTCAAGTTCGAAATGTAGATGCATATTCATGAGTTACAGATGAAGCTGCAGCTAACTACTCCACCAGATGTGCAGGAACAACACAAAGAAGATATGAAGGTTGCATTATAAGGCATTGCAACCACAGTCAAATCCTATGGCCATATTGTTACACCATTTTTTGGTCATCTAACCTGTTACTATTAGATGGACCTAAACACACCATGTAAGACCAATTTTACCCTAAGTAAAATTGCTTTCACTATGAAAAATAACTTAGTAAAACACCTTTATTAAGTTGTTTATGGTCTCAACAGGAAACCCCATGAGGAAATATTAAATAAATCCACATTTGTTTGATTTTCCTTAAGGAATAATTAGTTAAACAGCAGTTTAATTAATATTCCTGATCATATTTAACCCAAAACAGGAAAATTAAATAGATAAATTATTACTTATCTTATTATTTTCTAGGAATAATTATTTAAACCTTATTTAAATAATATTCCTTGTTAAATTTGACTAAATCACTCATAAATAGTTAAATAAATAATTATTTATTTAATTATTACTCAACCACATCCTTAAAATGATAAATAAATCGTTTATTTATTTATTATTTACGAATAAAGGGATTTGACCCAGGTCAAATTCCTTTTTCCTCCAACAAAAATAATAAAATATTCCATAAAAGTTGGATCTTGATTTTGTTAATAATATTTTAACTATGCACCAATATCTACACTAACTCAATATTTTGTTATAAATAGAAGGGTTTTTCCATTCATTCATCACCTTTTGTTGCCTAAAGATCACTTTGGATCTATACTTTTGGTCTGACTTTGATCCATCATCATTCTCATATTTTTCTATCCTTTTTCTTGTGAGCTCCCTTTGAGTTCCATTTTTGTCTGGGTTTTCTACACCATCAAGAGAGAGGAATTTTAGATCTAAAGTGCTGAGGACTTACAAGAACCCATCCCATTGAGGAGAACTGGTAACATCCTTCTATGTTTTCCTCCCAGGTGCCCTTAATATAAAATTCATTCAACATATTCTTGTCTTTTCTATTGGATGCATGGAGTAAATCTCATTTTATTTATTTCTTAATGTCTTTTAATGCATAGATCTAGATTTTTGCAGCATTTATCTTGATCAACTAATTGCAGATCTGAAGATATTGGCAGCCATCTTTTTCTGTTAGGGATGTTTGTTATGCACAACTAAAGTGGTCATTTTTCGTACACTTGCAATTAATATTCATACTAACAACTAGCGACTCCACATGGGTTTACGATTACAACCACTATCATTTTTCTGATCCTTGCATATAAAGCTACTTCAAACCCTAGGATTTCTCTTCAACCTCTTGTTTTTTCTTTTCTTGATGTTGTTTTTAACCTCTAAAACCCGAAAAAATTGAAAATTCTAACTTCCATGTGTTTTCGGACGTATTGCGCAGGTGACAGACATCAACCGCAGCTGAGACGACACTTTTTGGCCCTAAACCTGTGACCTGGAGCTTCAAGACGCACTTTTCAGCCCAAAAATTGCGACCTCTGCAGAAAACAGGTTAGAAACTACGACCTGGACTTTTTGCGGGAGTTTTTCTGAAATTTTTCTGGGTTTGTCTGGGCCTTTGTTTAAGGTTGTCTGACCTTCGTCTCTGCCCATTTTGGACCTGTACTTGTTCTGTTTTACTCAAATAAGTGGGAACCTAGCCCCCTAGGGCCTCAGTACCCTCCACACTTTGTGGAAGAGTTTTAGCTGCTGCAGGTTGTCTGAAATTTTCAGAGTGTTCAACCTTTTTTCAGATTTGATACCTCACCTTCAGATCCGCTTCAGATTGGCTATTTATCCATCCAAACCACCTCATTTATTTTGGTTGGGTTTTCCTCTAGGGTCCACTCTGTTTCCCTCCAAGAGATAGCCTTTCGCCACCTCATTTACAACAATCTTTCCTCTGATTTGTTGTTGTTTTCTGCACCACTTTCCAGCAGATTTTGACCTTTAGATCCCTGTCCCTCCCGGCCTTATATCTATTGGCTATTTTGGTGTGTTTTAACTAGTTTTTTTCCCACCTACAGTCTACTTGTTGAGAGGCCCGCCTCCTTGGGTTTAGATTATCGCATTATTAGCTGTTTATTTACTGTTATTTCAGTTTCATATACTGTTATCTGCAGGTTTATTTACAGTTACACAACACACTTTTTGTTTTTCTCTACAAACGTCTGGGTTTAAAAATTAAAATTTACACACCTTACACACACACCCTAAGCGAAAAAGATCTTGGTTAACACTGCTAAGCAAAGACTCTAAAACATTGAAATCAATTGATCCTGCATCTCTTCGCCCTTGTTTTGACATTCTAATCAATTGATCTTGCACCTCCTTGCCCTTGTCGGTCTCTTTTTCCTTTGTGTCGTGTTTGTGTCGTCATTGCGCCACCAAGGAGTTTATCCTGGAGGCTTCTTAGCCTTCATCCTCAGTTTCCGGTAGGAAGACTTACTCCTCCACATAGGATTTGAGTTAGTCTTCCTCCAAGTCTGCACTCCCTCCAAGTCTGCACTCTGACTCTTCTTCTGGTTCATTGGGTTCTCCTTCCACCCCCGGTTCTCCTCCTGTCACCTTCACCATGTCTAGTTCAGGACCTAACGCTGGTGGTAGCCCCAGCCCTAGTGCTGGGAATACTACTAGTGGGACCACAACAGGAACTATCCTGGTTGCTCCCTTGCTCCCCTATATGGCAGGCCTCAGTCTTCCCGATTTTGACTAGTTGATAAATGACCCTATACACCATGACGTTATCTGGCCTGTTATGGTGACGAATCTCCCTTCCGACATCCCCAAGTTTGAAGGCCTTGCTGGAGAAGATCCTACAAATCATGTTCGATATTTTCACATGTGGTGTTTGTCTAACTCTATTACCGACGACTATGTTCGTCTTCGGTTGTTCCAGCGTACGCTTACAGGTGAAGCTTCTAAGTGGTATGTTGATCAGGACTCATCCTCTCATCCCACCTTTGCGACTCTTGCTCAGGATTTTTTGTCTTATTTCCAGCTTCCTCTTCGTTATGACACTGGTACCAAACTTTTGACTTTTTTTCGTCAATCGTCTGCGACCCGCCTATCCGATCATGTCCAGGAATGGTGGAGAAGAAAGAACCTATGTCGAACCCCTACCTTCGAAGACCGTGTCTACATGGACTGGTTCCTTAGATTACTCTTTCCCCCTATTGGAAAACATGTCGCATCACATTTTTGTCAAACTGAAGAAGCCGCTCTCCAAATTGCGTTAAAATATGACCTGATCTACGCTTAGTCGGGTTATGTTTATACTGTTCTACCTGATCTTCCTAGACCCGGTGGTGCCAACGCACCGGGGGCCTCTCATGCCACCGATAGTATCTTTGGAGCTCTCTCTCATCCATATGCTCAGCCTCCCATGGGCTATGGTTTTCCTCGGGGGGGGGCAACATCTCCTGCACTTTTCCCCCTCCCGGTAGCATGTATCCAGGATACCGCATGCCTCCTCCTTTTGCCCAACCTCTTGTTTACCACACTGTTACCCAACCCTCCTTATTATATGTCTCCATAGCCTGGTGCTCGAGCTCCTCTAGCATTAGCACCTCCTCCTCCCTTGCCTTCTCAACCCCCGCAACAGCAGCCACTGCCCCCTTAGGGGCAGGTGTATGCACAAAAGGGCACGACTAATCCTCCTCCCTCCAAAAAGAAGAGGAAAGGCACTCAAAATCAATATGATCATGGTAATCCTAAACCTAATCCTCAAAATAATGCTCCTAACACTGCTAACTAGCAATAGGGCGCTCAGCCCAAGCAGGACAAGCCTGTTTGCACAAACAAGCCTTGTTCTTGTTGTGGTGTTTATGGTCATTACACACATGATTGTCCTCTTTTACCATAGATGAAGTAGATGTGGGAGTCTCAAGCAACATTGCGAGGACAACAAGCCTCCCCTTCCATCCCTCCTAGTGTTGCGCCTAGTCAGTCGGTTGTTCTTAGTAATCCTTTCCCTTAGCAAGGATTTGTGGCTACCCAACCAGCTGAAGGTTAGGTGGCCACTCAACCTCTTCCATCTGGTACCTTCGATTACCATATTCTCATGATGAAATCTGATCAACCTCTAATCGTATACATCAATCTTCAGACTCGGTCCCGTCAGTACAACAAGCCTCCCGCTACGTCTGTCCTTGAGCCGCCTCCTTCAGTCTCTAAAGAGCCTCTTTTGACACCTAATGGTCCCTTACAGATCCCTCAGCCTAAGGTGGAGGTTCATACCAAGATCCCTAAGGGACCACTATGTCAAAATGCTTCTTCTGGAAAATCTGCCCATTCGTATAGCATAGTAGATGATTTGGCGCAAATTCCTGTTGCCATTTCAACGTTGGAACTCCTCCAGTCGTGCCCTTCACAACGAAAAGCTTTACTATCTTCCATGGGCACCGTAGATCCTTTCGATGATCGATTGATTGTCTTTGATGTTGACTGGTTAGAACATCCTCCTCTCCCTGCTTCCATCGCCTTCCAAATCCCAGTCAAGATCCAGAACCCCAACGTTTCTCGGTGCATCATTGATGAGGGGGCATCCACCTGTGTGATGTCCACTTCAGTTTGGAAGCAACTTGGATCACCTGAGTTGGCTCCTTCCATGATCACTCTCCAAGCGTGGGATGGCCACGCCTCTTAGCCCATTGGCCTATTATGCAATTGTCTTATTACTCTTGCAGGCAAGACTGTTTGCGTTGACGTAGAAGTCATAGATGCCGCCTTAGATTACAACATTATATTGGGTCGTAGCTACACCTATGCGATGTCTACTGTCCCATTTGCAGTTAACCACAAGATGTCCTTCCCTCATAATGAAAATATAGTCACCATTGACCAGTTGACATATTACGAACCGAAGTCTCAGACCTCCCTTGAGTCCATCATCTCTTCGGTGGCCAATAATCAAACCGTCGATCCTTTGACCAGTGTCTCACCTAAGTCTACAAAGATTCCTCATTTCTTGGTACATTCCCTAGTCTTCCTTCTCCTGTCTCTGATCCTAGTTCATCGAACGTTTGCATGATGAAATCGTCTCGGGCTGCTTTCAAGGGGCCCACTTCGGCTAGTCAGCAGCCTCCTCGCCCTCCGCAGCCTACTCCTAGCCCTTCGATTTAGCCTTCTAGACCTCCTCCTCCTAGCCCTTCACCTACAGTTGGTATCCATGAGCCTCTTTATCCTCCTAGAACGGTTCCTCCAGGACCTAACCATTTAGGAGTCATCCCGCCTGGCCATTACCCCTCCAGTTAGATACCATTCCTAGCTCCCCCCCCCAGGAGTGTACACGGTACCTATCATGGCTACCTTCTCTCTCCTTAACTTGACCCTTAGGATTCCCGTCTGGTACCTTGATCCTCCAGCCGCTACCCCGCCTGCTCAACCCAAACCTTATCTTGCTTTGACCCCAGTTCAACCGGTCCCCATGAATTCTCCTGTGGCTCCAGTGCCTCAGCCACCTCAACGAGAACCACCTCCTGTTGTGACCGCTTCGGGTAAGAAGGGAAAAGCTCGAAAGGAGGCAACCAAAGACAAGGCCACCCCAACAAACGTTGCCCCTCCTCGGCCACCAAAATGCACTATTCAGTGTGATTTGTGTGATTTTGTTGGTCACGCCACCCATACTTGTCCAGAGTTGCCTCACCTTAAGTCCATGGTCAATGATACATTTCTGGAGTCTGATATCCCTGAAGTTTGCATCACTATACCCGATTCAGTCCCGAAACTCAAAACCTTGCACACCATCACCCTTGTGCTTTGTGCGATTTCCATGGCCATTACACTCACCTTTGTCCCCGCCTTAAAGAGTATCATTCCTCTTTGGAAGCGTTCCACCAATTCGAGGCCAAGCATGACAAGTTCACCTCTCGCTTGTTTGCGAGTTATGCTCCAGCAGAACCAGAGGATTTGCCTGCTCCCATTGACATTCCACCTCCCAATGTCGAAATGATGGAGCCTTCAGCCAACATTTTCTACCTATCATCATCCATGAGACCCTCGGTGGAAGTCCCCTTGGAGACTTCCCCTGGTGTTTCACTTGACCTCCCTTTAGTGATCACCCTGGGCTCAACATCGGTAGATCCTTTATCTGCTTACTCTTCTGTCATCCCCCATGATGTTGCGCATGTGAGCCTTTCTTCACATGATGATGAGTTAGGTAGCTCTACTGCGTCAGGTGGTCTCTCTTCCTCCAGTCACCCCATCTTCCATTCAGATGAATACATTATGGAAGCTATGACCAAACCTGACTTTCCGTGGGATGATATGCACCATCGTGCATACTTCCTCCCACAACAGTCCCATGACCAATATGCTGTGGAAACTAAAGACTTCATTCCTGATGAAGTCGATTGGTTTAGAAATCCCATCCCTGCACCTGATTCTTTCAAAGAAGGAAATATGTCCAATATCTCTCCTATTATTAAAATTGACATTTCCGACAAACCAGGGATAGAATAAAATATCACCTTGGGTGCCCATTGCACCCCGGAAGAGGTTGAGGCTTACACCAAGCTTTTCAAAGAATTCCGTGATGTTTTTGCCTGGTCCTATTCAGAAATGCCCAGAATTGATCCTGCCATTGTTGAACACCATATCGATACATGGCCTGAGGCCAATCCTGTCTGTCAAAATTTGAGACCCATTAATCCTTCCAGACGAGAAGTTGTCAAAGCAGAAATCGATAAGCTCAAGTAGGCTGGTTTTATTTAACCCATCAAATACACCATTTGGGTGTCCAATCTAGTTCCTGTTCTCAAGAAACAAGGCACCATCCGTGTTTGCACTGAATTTCACGATCTGAACAAAGCTTGTCCCAAAGAAAACTTCCCCACACCATTCATTAACCAAATCATTGATGATTTTGTGGGGCATGAGGTTCTATCCTTTATGGATGGTTTCTCCGGGTACAACCAAATTGTTATTCGTCGTGTTGATCAACTTAAAACCGCATTCATTATTCCATGGGGAACCTTTGCCTATCGATTCATGCCATTCGGCCTTAATAACGCCGGAGCCACTTTTCAGCGGGCTATGTCTTATTGTTTCCATGACCTGGCTCATATTATCCTTGCTTATTTAGATGACCTCACTGCACGTTCTAAACATCGAGTGCAGCACCTCCACAATCTGCGTACCATATTTCTCCGATGTCGCAAGTATAATATCCCCCTCAACCCTCTGAATGTGTCTTTTGTGTACCTTCCGGTCGTCTTCTAGGCTTCATTGTGTCTAAGGACGGTATCACACTTGACCCTTTGAAATTTCAAGCCATCCTTGAGCTTCCTATCCCTCGTACTTTACGCCAATTACAAAGCCTCCAAGGAAAAGCTAATTTCCTTCATCGGTTCGTACCTGACTATGCCACCACCGCGCATGGTTTCCTTACACTTCTCCGCTCTAATATCCCTTTTGTCTGGGATGCCTACGCTCAAGAGTATTTTGATGCCCTGAAACATGCTCTCACGTCCACTCCCTTGATTCGTCCCCTTGAATTTGATAGGGATTTCATCCTATATATCTCCGGTTCCACCTACTCGGTCTCTGGAGTCCTCATTCAGGAAGATGACAATGGAATTTAGCATGTTATCTATTATGTCAGTAAGAACCTGGTAGGACCTCCTGTATCCTACTCACATGAAGAGAAATTAGCACTGGCTGTCGTGTTCTCGGTCCAGAAACTTCGTCATTACATCCTCATGTGTTCCACCAAGGTCGTGACTAATTCCAACCCTATGGCCTTCCTATTGATTCGCTGAATCGTCAATGGGAAGTATGCCTTTTTGATCGTGATCCTCCAGGAATTAAATCTTGAATTTGTCACACCAAAAAGCAGGAAAGGTTTAGCCCTCACTGAACTCATTTCTGAACTACCTACGGGTATGTAGGATCCTCCAGTTAATGATAATTTCCCCTATGAATTTTTTTTTTCCATTACCATCGATGACCCTTGGTATGGTGACATCCTCACTTATTTGTGAACCTAAAAGTTTGCCCTCCATCTTGACCGTGATGCTCGACGATGTATCTGACACTAGGCCACCCGCTACCTTCTTATCGGTGACGATGTTTATCGTCGCGGTGTAGATTGTGTCCTTCGTCATTGTCTCACACACGCTGAAGTAGAGCAAGTCCTCAATGCATGTCATAGCACTGCTTGTGGTGGTCACTGCCCAAAAAATCATGCGCGCTAGGTACTTTTTTCCTTCTCTCTTCGGTGATTGCATTGAGACAGTCAAACACTGTACCAATTGCCAACATTTTTCCCCTAAGGCACGAGCCCCTCTGGCTCCCCTCCATCCTGTCATATCAACTGGTCCCTTTTGTAAGTGGGCCATAGACTTTATGGAGTGTCGACCGTCATCTGCTGGTAACCATAAGTATATCAACGTGGTGGTTGACTATTTCACCAAATGGGCTGAGGCCATGCCAACGTTTAACAACATGGTAGCAACCACAACCCTCTTTTTATTTAAACATGTGATCGCTCGATTCGGAGTTCCGAAAAAATTGGTCTCTGACCATGGCCGACATTTTGAAGATGATATATGGCATGAGCTATCCTCACTGTTGGGCTTTGAACACCAATATTCCTCCTCCTATTACCCCCAAGGTAATGGCCAAGTTGAAGCAGTCAATAAAATCCTTAAAACCATGCTTCAACGGATGGTGGATAAGCACAAAACCAACTGGAACCTTATGCTCTTCCCTGCTTTTTGGGCCTATATAACTTCTGGTAAAACCACCATCGGGTTTACTCCTTTCCACCTTGTTTTTGGAGAGGAGGCAGTCTTACCGATCGAGTGTGAAATCCCTTCCCTTAATCTAGCCATTGAACTTCTCCTTGACACCCAACCTTTAGAACAACGACTTATCATGCTTGAGTGCACTTCTGAAGACCTTCGTGTTGCATTTCAAACCATTGAGGTGGCTAAGAAATGCACCAAAGCTCAGTATGACTGAAAATTCAACCCTTGTACTTTTCACGAAGGTGATCTTGTTCTGGTGTATGACCAGGCCCATGATGTCCTTGGTCATGGGAAGTTTGACTCATTATGGCTAGGACCTTACATCATCAGTAAGGATTTAGGTAAGGGGGCATATCTCTTAGAGGACTTCAAAGGCCATCCCCTTCCCAATCCTCGCAATGCACTCTATCTGAAGAAATATTACCCTTAGCATTTCCTTTTGGAAATGCATGTTTTATTTCTTTATCTAGCCAGCTCATGATTTTGTGATTTGATACTTCACCAGGACACATTTTTTCCACGAAGCGTCACTTCACCACTCCTAAAATCAAATTTCTTCACTTGTGTTGAGCAGTGGAAAAGGTATGAATTTACTATGTGTTTTCCCACTCTTTTACTTTAAACATAATTCTTTTTACCTTAGAAAGATGACTTATTACAAGAATTGTGGTATAATTGTGAAGATTTATGCTTATTGTAAAATATGACTAAAAACTGCCTTTTACTACTAAAAACAGGAATTAGGCGAGGTGAGCAGCTATACCAGAGGTGTGGCTAAAGTAAATGCAACTGCTGTTCCTCTAGTGTTAGACCAAATCCTGCCAAAGACAAGGAAATCCGAACGCATCGCTAAGAAAAGGCAGGGGACAACTCGGCTTGGTCAAAGGAGATCAAGTGACAGCTAAAGAAAGAAGGGAAGTGAATCCCTCGAGATCCTTTGATCCTGAGGGATCGTTGTTCAACCTCATCTCATTCCTTGTCTTGTCCATCGAGTTTGATATATAAGGAAACGCCTTTAGTGATTGAGGGGAGATCCTTTGATTAAAAACATTCCTTTTGTAATATTACGTTTTATTGACTCTCGGGTTTAGAGAGTGATCTCTATAATACTTTTATGTTCAAATAATACAAAGGCGCATTTCATTTCATCTTTCAAGCTCTGAAGTAAGCCAGCAGTGTTTCACTGGTGCTAAGGGCTCGGCCCTCGTGGAATTACTCTGCTATTTGTATTTCTATTCTATGATTACTGTCGTGTGACAATTGCGTTTGGTTTCATTACAGTTATAGATTTATTTGATTGCTTTTGAATTGAGTATTGGTTTGCTGTGTGCGCTAATGAATTACATCACCATTCTATTTTAGCAGGAATCGTGATTACTGTCTTATTCATCTTTCTATCTCTTATAAAGCTTTTTTGTTCTATACTTAATTCTGTTTGTTGTTCCATTGGATTATGGTTCATTTCGATTGACTATTTCATATTGTTGGTTGTCGACAGGGTTGGAGTTTAAGAAGACTTTTTACCTGATTGCGTTAAGTTTATATTTATTGTTCAATTAATTTTTTCTGCTAAATTACTGTTTGCTGTTCATTTCTAATTTGTTAGGTTCATATTTGGAGAAAGATTGTTTACAGTTGTTGTGTACACATAGGAATTATGGATTGTTGTTCCTTTCCAATTCTTGCTATTAGAAGAAGTTCTTCTTAGTTATTTTCATCAGCAAGTAGTTCATGTTCGATTTCACTTTGATTGCTTAAAGAGCAGGACTGTCAACTGTAGAGAACATTAGTTACTGCTTCCAAGTTCCTAGATTGATTGCCTTGTCTCAGTGTGATTTCAGTTGCATCGATTTCTAAGGGAATGAGTTATTGCTACTGTACCCCTGATTGATGTTTTGCAGAGTGAGTAGTTAAGATTTCAGAGTATTTCCATTCATGTTACTGTAATTATATTTCTTTACAAGAATCCGTTTACTCTTGTATCTAGAATACTATACTACATATTTCGTAGCATTACTCTTAGCTAAATTGCAGTCTCAAACAGAGTACACTCTTGAAATAAAAAGTCGCTCCTGGATTGATAATTAATATACGATAATTAGGTGTTTAAAAGATACCTTTTATGCCTCAACATTTTGGTGACGTTGCCGGGGAGGGTGTATGCCATTTCGAAGGAGTGATGCACAATTGATTTTCTTCTGCTTGCGAAGAATTGGGTATTAAAGACGGAAGGTAAGAACCTGCGCATCTGGCAAGGAACATACTTGCTCACAGCCCACTTCACAGCAGAATTAGGTAAAGTTATTTCTTTAGGTAGGAATGAAGGCTTGTTTTCTTGAATGAATAAACCAGCTAAGAAAAACAAAATTCCTCCTAAACCTGAAAAACCTAAGGGACCGGTGACCCTTGGGCGAACAACTTTCATTGAAGAAATATTTAAAAAGACTAAATCTCAGCCATCAGTAGGACCTAGGTGTTGAGGAGGTAAATCCCCTCTGCGGACAGAGGCGATCCCTACTAGCCCAGATCGGGTCTAGCAACAATCAAACACGCTACAGTGCAGGTTCCTAATTGTAAATAAACCGACTTGCGAGGAAGGCTTACCTGGAATCCAACGCTATCATCTGTAGAAGAGGTGGTGCTCCCGTTCCTTTGCCCTGGTAGATCACAATCCACATGATCCCCGTGATCGGACACCTGCACATGCAAGAAACAACACAAACGCAAGCATAAAATCCAGTGCATACAACTATATATCAGTCGAAGAGGATATAACTCATGAACATGATCAAGAACAAGAGTGGAACCATAACCGATAGTCGCTTATCATTAAAGAGTCAAAAGAAGAATACAACCATAGCTTCGACGGAGCATTCTCCTTTAGCGGGTCGTTAGCACAACATGTCTCGAAAAAGCCTGTCAGGGATGGGACAAGCCTCTCTCTCCGGATACTTGGCAATAGTCTCCTTGCTTGGATTTGGCCTTGGGGAATCAAGAAGGCTTTTGCAGCATGAAGGCTCTTGGGAACTTGGGGATTTTGGAACTATTCAGCCCTTCAACCCCTTCATCAATGGATGAAGGCTATATTTATAGAGGAGAGGAGGAGGTTGGGATCCCTACAATAGTGGAAGGGAGGCCTTATCCTTTGGGAGGTTCCCCATATGGTGGAAACAAGAGGCCAAAGGAGGAAGGCCGTGGTTATTCAGTCGAAACCACTCTTGATGACTCATCCACGAAGTTGTTGTAATCGAAACTTCGCCTCCTTTTTTTAAAAAATTTCCACAAACAGATTGTCGCGGGTGCAACACTGGGACAGAGCGCCAATTGGCGCGGGCTTAGTGTTAATTTTCCCCCATTGGCGCGAGTACATAATGGGATACCAGCGCCAAGGCAAAAACAGGTGTTTTTAGGGGTCTGCTCAGGAAATGATCAACAGAAGAAATATTGTCCTCATGGAAAGGGATGCAATGATGGTATTTGCAAGGCATGACCTTTGCTTATTTGATCACGAAATGACCCTCCAATGGGCGAGATGGGGATTGCAGGGACGGTGAAAAATTACTGTGTAACAGATGCCCCCTAAAGCATGAGGCCCGAAAGAGAGAGAGGGGTGAAATACTTTACGAGAACATGCCGACTGAAAACACTGCCATCGGAAAACCTGCAGAGCGAAGTACAACTAATGTCTCAGATACATGATATATATGCGTGGTATGGGCGCAGCCATCCATAACAAAGTATACAATAATCTAGATCCAAGGCATGGGCGCAGCCATCCAGAGAGGATCGATAAATAGACTCAGGTATGGTCGCAGCCATCCAATCAGTGAGTCATGTAAATAATCATAACAATCCACAAAATCGCAGCCGCCCAGATCGGGTCTAGCAACAATCAAACACTCTACAGTGCAGGTTCCTAATTGTAAATAAACCGACTTGCGAGGAAGGCTTACCTGGAATCCAACGCTATCGTCTGTAGAAGAGGTGGTGCTCCCGTTCCTTTGCCCTGGCAGATCACAGCCCTCACGATCTCCGTGATCGGACACCTGCACATGCAAGAAACAACACAAATGCAAGAATAAAATCCAGTGCATACAATTATATATCAGTCGAAGAGGATATAACTCATGAACATGATCAAGAACAAGAGTGGAACCATAACCGATAGTCGCTTATCATTAAAGAGTAAAAAAGAAGAATACAACCATAGCTTTGACGCAGCACTCTCCTTTAGCGGGTCGTCAGCGCAACATGTCTCGAAAAATCCTGTCAGGGATGGGACAAGCCTCTCTCTCCGGATACTTAGCAATATTCTCCTTGCTTGGATTTGGCCTTAGGGAATCAAGAAGGCTCTTGCAGCATGAAAGCTCTTGGGAATTTGGAGATTCTGGAACTATTCAGCCCTTCAGCCCCTTCATCAATGGATGAAGGCTATATTTATAGAGGAGAGGAGGAGGTTGGGATCCCTACAATAGTGGAAGGGAGGCCTTATCCTTTGGGGGGTTCCCCATATGGTGGAAACAAGAGGCCAAAGGAGGAAGGCCGTGGTTATTCAGTCGAAACCACTCCTGATGACTCATCCACGAAGTTGTTGTAATCGAAACTTCGCCTCTTTTTTTAAAAAACTTTCCATAAACAGATTGGCGCGGGTGCAACACTGGGACGGACGCCAATTGGCGGGCTGAGTCTTAATTTTTCCCCATTGTGGTACATAATGGGCTACCGGCGCGGTAAACATGTGTTTTAGGGTACGCTTCGAGAAATGATCAACGAAGGAATGCTGTCCTCATGGAAAGGGATGCAATGATGGTATTTGCAAGGCATAACTCTTCTTATTGGTCATCAGAAACGACCCTCAATGGGCGAGAGATGGGGATTGCGGGGACGGTGAAAAAGTCCCCGTATGTGAGATGCCCCCTAAACATGAGGCCCGAAAGAGAGAGAGGGGTGAAATGCTTTCTGGCTATCATAGGCCCAGAAACACTGCCATCGGAAAACCTGCGGAGCGAAGTACAACTGATGTCTCAGATACATGATATATATGCGTGGTATGGGCACAGCCATCCATAACAGAGTATACAATAATCTAGATCCAAGGCATGGGCGCAGCTATCCATAGAGGATCGATAAATAGACTCAGGTATGGTCGCATCCATCCAATCAGTGAGTCATGTAAATAATCATAACAATCCACAAAATCGCAGCCTGGATTACAAAAGACACAATCCAAGGTCTTGCGCTCCATCTCGACCCGAACAAAGTACAAGTTCAAGCATGCGAATATGTGAGCTGAAGTCGAACATGCAAGAACATCGTCTGATTACCAGCCAATGATGAAAGTTGTTAACAGATGCGAGAGGTACCACCATTAATGACAATGGCCCTCAAGGTACTATAGGTACAATCTACGGTGTGCGAACAGTGAGTTGGCGTCGAACACCCGTAGAATCACTCGATCGGAGGCCAATGATGAAAACCTCGCGTCGAATGCGATGAACTTGCCATTGAGGCATGCAGGCTCCAAGGTACCAGAATGAGTCTCTAGATCAGCTTCTCGGATAATGAGCTGAAGTCGACAGGAAGTGACCTTGATCGAAGGTGGGCCATAGTGTTTCCCACATCATCGACACGAGGCAGAGGAACATGATGTTTTTGTGAATTAGGATCATACGAGAATCAGAGGGAGGTTGATATGTGCAGAGGTCAACTTCTCTTGAACATATTGGCGGCACGACAGTGGATTTGGCAGTATTTGACATCAAAAGATCAGAGGTCATAGTGACGAGGCAAATAGCAGATGAGAGGTCAAAAGGGATCACCCAAACCCACGGAGGCAAGTGAAAAACGAGATGAGATGTCCCCAACCCGACACGAATGCAGACAAGTGCCATGTTCAAGAGCGACATACTGCCGACACGACAATGATGTTGGTTCCATTTTCCCCGCCATTTCGGTGAGTACCTCTTTATTTTTACACAAGCTTGAAGAGGATACCATATGCTTGTCATATAAATCCGTCCTTCGGGCGAATCCATCCTAGTACATTTAACAAGCCCTAGGAAGGAGAAACTAGAATAACGTCATGATTGACAATTTCCGATGTCATTTAGGTTTAACGAGTCTGACAAAGGAAGAACTCAGCGTCTTTTCATGTTTAGAGAGTTTGAAAAGACAGCAGAAAAGTAAACTCCAACGGTCCCTTTTCGTAAATAGTTCCCCGGACCCGAAAAGGTAGAAAACAATACCCGAGAAAACCTCCTAGTCGTGATAGGCTAGGGTATTCATTTTTCGTAAATAATCCATCCCAGACCGAAAAAGGGGTAAACGTATACTGGGTAGATGTCGTTTCACAGCCACTTTAACGAGATCGAAACGACAAGGGAATCGGCAATCTTTTCATGTTTAGAGAGTCAGAAAAGAGCTAAAAGTTTACTCCTCCTGGAGGAACGAGTGGTATAAAGGGTAGCTACTGGTTCCGGCAATGGTGGAACTGCTCAAAACATGATAAAAGTCAAGAGGCTGGCTAACAAGACCACTCATCGCAGTGGTTCCTCTGGAACGGGTAAAACAACCAAGTGAAGGCATACAATCGGCCAAGAAGATAGTGACGATGGAGTGAGAAAACCAAGGCTCATCTGGCAAACAGGCTGATAGAATGGCAATCACAAGGGGTAAAATGGGCAAGGTTTCATTTTTACACAAGCTTGAAACAAAGATAAACTATGCTTGAAACCAGTTTCATGTTTACACAAGCTTGAAACGGAAACAAACTATGCTTGTAAAAGTAAGCATGCTCCCAGCATGGTGACTCAATTCGAGGTACATGCCCCCCAAGCTTCAGTCCATATGAAAGGCAGATGGAGTGAAGGTTCAAGTTACGAGATCAAGAGACAGACTCGACTGGGATTTTACGAGATCTTATCAAAGACTCGAATTGAACGGGAACGTGTTTCATTGTTTTAACGAGGTTGACACATTAAAAGAACTGTCCTCAGACACCCTTGTTTCATTTTTTAAGGAGCTTGACACAAGACAAGGAACTATTCTCCAGCAGACCTTGTTTCATTTTTTAAGGAGCTTGACACAAGAAAATGAACTGTGCTCCGACAACCTTGTTTCATTTTTTAAGGAGCTTGACACAAGAGAAGGAACTCTGCTCCGACCAGCTTGTTTCATTTTTTAAGGAGCTTGACACAAGAAAAGAATCATGCTCCGACCGACTTCATCATAATGAACAAGAAGTCAACGCTTCCAATAGTTTCCCATCCGATGGAAGGAAAACATCCTGGAAGTCAGGGCCCAATGCCCCCAGCACAGTATGCACGACGGCATCATCGCTGAGCACAGGCACGGGGTAGGTAGCCACATAGTTGACCTGCGGTGGGGCAGATACAACGGGTGGATAAAAACCCGAAAGGGATGATGGTGGGCCAGCTGCCATATCAAGACCAAAGAACGAAAGCTGATCAATGGTCACAATCCGTCCTTCATGTGGAAAACAGACCACACGGAAAAGGGAAGAGACAAGTGCTCCCATGGCATAGGTGTAATTGCGCCCCAGGAGCAGATTGAAATCCAAGGGGCCTGGAACAACCATCACGTCCATATGGACGATTTTACCTCCCAAAGTAATCGGTAACCTTGGAAGGATCCCTAACGGTTGACTCGTTCTTCTGTTAAATGCCAACAGATTCTGCGTAACAGGCGCAAGCGGCGGAGAGCCAAAATCTTGCCAAGTAGTCGAGGATAGAATACTAACAGACGCGCCTTCGTCTATATTGGTGCTGGGTACGACCAGACCAAAAGCCTGTACTATGATCTTGAAAGGCACATAAGACGGAAGGCGGTATCCTGCAAATCGATTCCAATCAAAGGAAGCGACTAAACTACTCGAAGGGGCTACCATCGAACTGAGAAGGTCTTCCCCTGGCGTTACGGAAGAAGAAGGAGCATCCTCCACGACCTCCATCTCGAAGGTGGGAGGGGAATCCTCCGGGACCTCCATCACGGGAGCCGGAGGAGCAGCTTCTTGAGGTATAGGGATAGGAGAATCTTTCTCCAAGTCTGAGGAATCTGAAGAAACAAGAAGAACCTGAGGAATGTGAGGTCCACTCTCGACGGAAAATACCTGGTGCACCGCAGACGGGGCCAGCTCAACCGATCCGACGACCAATGGTTGGTCAGAGATGGATTCCTGAATTCGAATTTCCGAGTGAGCGGGATTGACCAAGGATGATTCTTGACCAATCATAGGATCAACTAGCGGAGGACTCAAAGAAAGTTGTTTGTAACTCGCCGGGAGGCATGGTGTAGAAACAGTTGAGTTGTCCAACACTCGCTTGGCTTCATCCATATAAGGACAAAGGTGAATGGCATGGTGTCCTTCACACAACCTACAGGGATTGGTAATCTTACCCTACTTCTTAGGAGTTTTACCAACACTAGCTGAAGACGTGCCCCCAACCTGACTCCCGGAAGCGAAAGGCAATGGTGGATGACCGCTGGACCATTCTTCAAGCACCTTGGGAATGCCAGGGCAGTCTCGAAGAAGATGGTCTCCCGTGCACAACATGCAAGGGAACTTGACTTTCCGTGGAGGGTTGGAAGGTTTATCAAGAGGAGGTGCATTAGAAGCAGCAGCTGCAGCCTCTCTTTTATCGGACTTCTTCTTCTTTGTCTTCTTCTTCTTCTTCTTAGCCACCTGGTTACTCGAATCCAGACTTTCGCCAGGCGAAGTAGAAGAGGAGGACGCAGAAACAGGCGAAGAAGGGGAGAGGTCCACCTTGGAATCAACATGATGTTTCTCAGGCGGAGGAACTGATTGAACAGTATCCGAGATATTCGGGGCCACAGAGGTTGAAAACAACCAAACAGGCAACCCAACAGTTAACCCGGGAAGGGACAACATTGCCATATAAGGAGCACCAACATTTCCAAAAGGAGGAAATGGACTAGGATTCCCATCGGAGGGGATTCCTTGGTTGGTGAACTCCGGAAAAGTTTCCATTAGAAACGATCTTCAGAACAACACCCTAAGGAAACTAACTTTAACCAGGAATATTTCGTGGGCAGTTAATTTTTTAAAACATTGAAACAAAACTCTATCGTTTCATATTTTAAGAGTCAAGAAACAGGAAAAAGGTGACTCTATCACTTTCAGATTGGAAACAAGCGTGAAAGGACAAGCGCTTGATGACCTTTTCAAATTTAAAGAGTCAGCAAAGATCGAACTGACTACTCAGGAATGCTAGGCAAAGGGTGCACCAAATAACCGTGAACTGCAATATACACCTTGGTTTCAAAAATGAAAGAGAAATCAACCAAGGACTTTCCGTACGTGCAGGCAATCTCCCTTCCTATGGATAAAGGATAGCAACCTAGTAGGGTCTCCCTTTGTATACGCGATGGTACGGGGAGCACAAGTCCGTACTAGTGCTGTCTAAAGCCAAGAGGCGAACGACAGCTACTAGGTTTAACAACGCCGGAACACGTCTCTATCCTAGACCTCTAAATATTTCGTTAATGTTTCAATGCTTCCTTAGGTAAATTGAGTAAATTTTATGGTTGATATTCAATTATGTTTCGGTTTCAAGGCCCTACCGTATGTCATATGACAGTCTCCTGTATGCAGCTACATGAGAAAAGAAAACTTTTCAATTCGTTGAATGCTATCTAGTTAAGGGAAGAGCTTCAAACAATGATGCGACAAACAGCAAAACTGAAAACGAAACTTTTCCAAACTAGATGACTTTCACTATCCAAAAGTATTCTAAAACATTCAACGAAGCGAATTATGCAATGTAATCTATGCAAAATTCTTTTTCCGAAAACTATGCAATTGTAATCTATGCACAATTTCCTTTTTCTTTTCAAATAATAAGAATGCACTCAATGCATTTTTTGATGAAATGAGAATCTACTTAATGCATGCTTTCAATGAAAGAGAATGCACACAAAGCGATTTTTAGCTCTCAATCATTAAACAATGTGATCTAAGTTCAATGATAAATCTCAAAATACTTTTCAATGCGATGTGATCTAATGCATTTTAACAAAAATGACACTTTGAGATGAAAACTAAATAAACGCAAAGCTTCTTAATGAAGGATGAATGCAAAAGAGATGTAAATAAACACTAAGAATGCAATCGTTGTTTCAAAACACTTTGTAACAAAATTCCTCAAAAGTTGACAAAACACAAAGAGGACTTCCAAAGAATGAGATCAAAACAAGGCATTCATTCCCTTTTACATCAAGCAATCATGGAAAGAAGACATCCCAAACAATGAGCAATGTAATCTATGCTCATAAAAGGAAAAGACTGGAAGGGAAAGACACAATGGTGAAGGATTTAGGGAAAAAATCTCAATTTTCATATACCCTGAAATTGGCACGACTTGTCCATTGACAACTAGCGCCAATTGGCAACAATTGGCGCGACTTGCACATTGACAACTAGCGCCAATGGCCAATTGGCGCGGGTTTCTAACTGACAACAAGCGCCAACTCCTGAAAATGAAAAAACAAAGAATTTCTCCCAACCAAGACCAGACTCACCACTTCAAGCAGAATCCAAAACAAACCCAGAAGCAAAGTACTGACCAAAAGGAGCTTCTGAACAAGGGTAACCCTACCACCTACAAGAAATGGCGTGACTGTCTGGCTGTAATCCGCACCAGACACGGGATGGCGCGAGTGATGAACTGGCAAACTGGGCCAACTGGCGCGACTATCAGGGCTAAACTCGCGCCAATCAAGCCAACTATGAAAAGGTGAAAATTTGGAAAAGCAGAGGTCAGATCTGATCCTCTGGGGCTGAACCAAAAACCAAAACACAAAAAGAGCCAGCCCAAAAGAACCAACCAGGCAAGCAAGGCCAAGAAATTAACCGGAAAGAGAAGACAAAACTCCAAGTTGTCCAGTCCGTAAACCAAACCGGAGATCGACTGAAGCAGCGTTGATCTACTCTGCTAATGCAAGGCAAAAGCGTTTCGAAGGCTATCTGGCTATGTTTCAGGCTCCGTCTATAGTTTACAAATCAAACAACAAGCTGAGTCCCCAGTGGAGTCGCCAAATTGTTGAGGAGCTAAATCCCCTCTGCGGACAGAGGCGATCCCTACTAGCCCAGATCGGGTCTAGCAACAATCAAACACGCTACAGTGCAAGTTCCTAATTGTAAATAAACCGACTTGCAAGGAAGGCTTACCTGGAATCCAACACTATCGTCTGTAGAAGAGGTGGTGCTCCTGTTCCTTTGCCCTGGCAGATCACAGCCCTCACGATCTCCGTGATCGGACACCTGCACATGCAAGAAACAACACAAACGCAAGCATAAAATCCAGTGCATACAATTATATATCAGTCGAAGAGGATATAACTCATGAACATGATCAAGAAAAAGAGTGGAACCATAACCGATAGTCGCTTATCATTAAAGAGTAAAAAAGAAGAATACAACCATAGCTTCGACGCAGCACTCTCCTTTAGCGGGTCGTCAGCGCAACATGTCTCGAAAAAGCCTGCCAGGGATGGGACAAGCCTCTCTCTTCGGATACTTAGCAATAGTCTCCTTGCTTGGATTTGGCCTTAGGGAATCAAGAAGGCTCTTGCAGCATGAAAGCTCTTGGGAATTTGGAGATTCTAGAACTATTCAGCCCTTCAGCCCCTTCATCAATGGATGAAGGCTATATTTATAGAGGAGAGGAGGAGGTTGGGATCCCTACAATAGTGGAAGGGAGGCCTTATCCTTTGGGAGGTTCCCCATATGGTGGAAACAAGAGGCCAAAGGAGGAAGGCCGTGGTTATTCAGTTGAAACCACTCCTGATGACTCATCCACGAAGTTGTTGTAATCGAAACTTCGCCTCCTTTTTTAAAAAAATTTCCATAAAGAGATTGGCGCGGGTGCAACACTTGGACAGAGCGCCAATTGGCGCGGGCTCAGTGTTAATTTTCCCCCATTGGTGCGAGTACATAATGGGCTACCAGCGCCAAGGCAAAAACAGGTGTTTTTAGGGGTCTGCTCAGGAAATGATCAACAGAAGGAATGTTGTCCTCATGGAAAGGGATGCAATGATGGTATTTGCAAGGCATGACACTGCTTATTGGTCATAGAAATGACCCTCCAATGGGCGAGATGGGGATTGCAGGGACGGTGACAAATTACTGTGTAACACTAGGAAAGTTATCTCTAGACAGCCTACTAGTTCCCTTCAGGCTACAGAGTCACCATCTGAAGCCTTTGCTGAGATACATATTCAAACAGTGGGAATTGAGCAAGATTCCCAAGAAATTAAGAATCCCTGCCCAATTTCTCCACAAGAAGGGAACTCTAGTAATCTCCGTGAAGGAGAAGGGGAAATAGAAGAAGAAGTAGAACCAAAATCTCCTCTTGAAATAGTCCAAACAGTGAGCAGTCCAGATAAGGGAAGTGCTGTCAAACTTATTCAAAACCAAGGACCTGGATCTCTTCAAACAGTAGGCCAGCAAGGAATACTTATTGTTCCAGATCAGGGAAGTGTTGTCAACGCCATTCCTACTCCTTCCAGTCAACCTAGGAATTCCCTTGAGATCACGGAAGGATATTGGCACATATTTGTTCAAATGGCCCAAAACCAGAACCAGCAAACACCCCAGCAAACCTCTACATTGCAATATCCTATAGTAGATAATGCAGTTAATGCACCTATGAAAGCCATTCCCCTTCAACATATTCCTACATTTCATGGCTTGACATCAGAAGATCCAAATGCATTTCTGTTTGAATTTGATGTGTTATGCAGGAGGTATGACTATACCACCGATCCCCAAAAATTAAAACTATTTCCTTCCACATTATAAGGAGTAGCCTTACGATGGTTTATGGGGCTAGGTGGGGGTGTCATAACTGATTGGGATCAGATGAAAGCTGCGTTTTTAAAAAAATATCAATATTATTGCAGGTCTCGGGAACTAAAAGACAAAATATTCCAAATGACAGCAAAACTGAATGAAAGCCTAGAAGAATATGTGGAACGGTTTCAATACAATCTTCAGAGATCTCCTTATGCATCCTTACCCTTACCTGATAATGTGCTGAAAACTACATTGATTAGGGAATGAAGGATCAATGGGTTGAAACATTGAATATTATGGGAAAAGGTGATATATATCAGGAAAGTTATGCTAACATCATTGATTTGTGTATCAGGAGTTCGAGGGGCAATACAAGGCTAAAATCAGCGGAGCGTGACATGATTACAAGGGATAATAAGACCTCCAATGAAGGTGTAACTTGTGCAGAGATTGGCAACCTGCTGGAAGATTTTAAAACAGATATTCTAGAGACTCTAACAATGTAGTTTGACATTATGTAAGCCAAAAAAAAGCAAGCAAAATCAGAGAAAAATTTGGCAGTATTCTTTCCTAGATGCAGGAAGAAACACAGCCATAAAGAGTGCCCACTGGATGTAATCAAAGTTTGTGCCATTTGCATAAGACCACCCCATAGAAGGATGTCCCTCACTTCCTGGCCTAAAAGCAGTCTATAAGAGTCAGAAGTGGTATGTCTACTTAATCAGCGCCGACAATGGCAGCCACGACAATCAGGTATGCCAACTGATCCATTTTCTTCTTTTCAGCCTCCTCAATACAATGCTCAGCAATATAATGGAATGTGGAAAAATCAACCACCTTTCCCCAATTGGTCACAACATCCATTCCCTACATCATCATGGAAAAATCAAACAAATCAAACTAATTAGCCAAATTTTCCTTTCTACCCATCGTTTTGGCAAAACAATGCTTATCCAACATAATGGTCCCCCTCTACTTCGCAGAGTCGGGCCTGGCAGTCAAAATGGAAAAGACCTACAAATCAGCCAGCTGGAACAATTCCTCTCTCTCAACCTACATTGCCAGCTCCCTATACAAACCCCCAGACCAACTTAAGACCGCAACTCCCAGCCCAGCCCAACCCAAACCCAATCAATAGGCCAGTTTAGTCTGTCCAAATAATGAAACCGCCAGAATTAGAAGTTGAACTGAGGGAGTGTAATGACCTTCAATTAAGTTCTGGGCATATAGCAGAAACAAAGAGAGACAAAAATGTTCATATTGAATATCCATTACCTGTAGAACAAACATTGCAAAAATATAAATAGGTTCAACAACAAAATCAAAAACAAGCAACAACCTCTTCTCCACCATTCCCAGAATGATTAATCATACCTCGCCCATTAGAACATCTTGATTTTGATCTTCTGGGAGAATTAAAAAACTTGTGTATAAAAATCCCTCTCCTCCAAGCTATTCAAGACATCCCTATTTATGCAAAAACCATTAAGGAACTATGTATAAAGAATCCAAAGAGGAGAACAACCACCAACCCAACTGTCCAAATAGTCGGTACTCTATCTGACTTATTATCAGGAATGGAAACACCTGTAAAATATGAAGACCCAGGAAATCCTATAGTGACGGTGCAAATCAATGGGCAATTGTTCCCAAATACCTTAGTTGATTTGGGAGCTGCAATCAATATCTTAACAACCACCACCTGTCAAAAACTTGGCATTGCATCACTAGAACCAACAACAACCTTATTGGAATTGGCTGACCAATCGGTAGTCAAACCAGAGGGTACACTACAAGATGTAATGGTATCTGTAGATTCCTGGGAATACCCTGCTGACTTCCTGGTTATCAACCCAAAGAACCGGCTAGATGGACACCCATTAATCCTAGGTAGACCTTGGTTGGCAACTGTTGATGCTTATATTGGATGCCGACAAGGCAACATGACAATAACAAGGGGAAACTGTGTCAAGAATTTAGCTTTATATCACCTAGCCCAACCAAGCCTATCAATAATCAAAACAAGAAAGCAACCTGTATCATATATTATGGAAAATATGTGATCACCTCTAACTGTAGAAGATGCCCTTGATTTTAAAGACCAAACAGAGGATGATATCATTAATAGTTTTATTAATAAACCACAAATCATATCCCATCTACAATGTCACATGATCAAGGCAACATTTGATAATAAAGAATAAGAAGATCCTCTGAAAGACATCCCTGATCAAGTAATACCCACTACTTCTGTGTACAATAGCAAGATTGTAGAAATTGAGCCGGGAAAAACTCTAAACATTAACAAAAATCTGACTGCTAAACAAGAAGAGAAGTTAGTCTAATTACTATGGAAATATAAAGTAGCCTTTACATGGGATTATCCAAACATGAAGGGAATTGGCCCCCAATTATGCACACACCACATTTATATCGAAAAATATGCGAGACCCATTTGCCAACCCCAAAGAAGATTAAACCCTCACCTTAAAGATATTGTGAAAGCTGAATTACAAAAACTATTGGATGTCAATTTCATTTACCCAATATCTGATAGCAAGTGGGTCTCTCCATTAGTAGTGGTACCAAAGAAGAATGGGAAGTGGAGAATATGTGTAGATTACCGAGAACTCAACAAGGCAACCCAGAAAGACCACTTTCCCCTTGCTTTCATTGACCAGGTATTAGACACATTGGCAGGAAAGAAATTCTTTTCTTTCCTCGATGGCTTCAGTGGGTACAATCAAATCTAGATTGCCCCTGAAGACCAAGACAAAACTACTTTTACCCGTCCTTGGGGAACATTTTCCTACCAAGTCTTATCTTTTGGCCTATGCAATGCCCCTGCTACATTTCAAAGGGCCATTCTCAGCATCTTTTCAGATTTAATAAATGAAGGGCTCAAAGTATATATGGATGACTTCACACCTTACGGAGATGACTTTGAGCCAGCATTAGAAAATTTAGAAAAAGTGCTGCAAAGATGTATTGACACTAGTATTTGTTTAAGCCATGAAAAGTGTCATATGATGATGACCGAAGGAGTTATTTTAGGGCACTATATTTCAGCAGCTGGAATTCATGTGGATCCAGCCAAAATTCAGATAATTTTGTTAATACCCACACCCACGACACAAACAGAGGTACGTAGCTTTCTTTCATTTTCTGGTTACTATAGGAGATTTATAGAACATTATTCTCGAATAGCTGCACCTTTATATGCACTAACAGGAAATGTTGATTTTATTTGGACAGATAAATGTGACAATGCCTTCAATGATCTGAAAAAGCTTGTATCAACAACCCTAGTGCTGAGGGGCCCAAATTGGAATTTTCCATTCCAAATTTCATCTAATGCCTCAGACACAACGATCGGAGCAGTGCTTGGGCAGGAAGAAGATAAAAAACCATATGAAATATATTATATCAGCAAAAATCTATCTCCTGCTAAACTAAATTATACTGTGACTGAGAAGGAATTTTTAGTTGTAGTACATGCTGTAAATAAATTTAGACATTATATAACTGGGTATCCTGTAGTTCTATATACTGATCACTCTGCCATTAAATTTTTAGCAAATAAACCTGTTACAAATGGGAGAGTGACAAGATGGTTGATTTTATTGCAGGAATTCGACATTACAATTAAAGATCGACCTGGAAAAGAGAACCCTATAGCTGATTTTCTGTCAAGAATGCCAAAGCCAATAGATGTAGAAGCAGTCGAAGACCACTTCCCAGATGAACATTTGTTCGCTATTACTATTAGAACCCCATGGTATGCTGATATAGAAAATTATTTGGCAATAGGTAAATTACCTAAACATCTAACTCTTAATGAACGAAAGCAGATAATACAGCGTAGTACCCGATTCTCTTGGATTGGGGGCTGCCTGTTTCATACAGGGTCAGATATGAAAATTAGGAGATGCATCCGGGAGGACGAGGTATTTGATATTTTAAAAGCATTCCATGATGGTCCGTGTGGCAGAAATTTTTTAGACCATAGAACCGCCCATAAGGTTTTACAGACAGGCTATTATTGGCCTACCATTTTTAAAGATCCCAAACAATTTGTGCAGGCCTATGATAGCTGCTAAAGGGTAGGTCGTCCTGGGCACTCTGACGAAATGCATTTTAACCCACAACTAGTAATTGAACCATTTGAACGTTGGGAACTCAATTTTGTTGGCCCTATTAGCCCCCCATCAAACCAAAAAACATACATTCTAGTTGCAACTGAGTATGTCACTAAATGGGTAGAAGCAAAGGCACTTTCAAAAGCTACAAAGGACTCTGTAATACAATTTCTTTTTCAAATCTTTGCGTGATATGGCCTCCCAAGGGACATAATCAGAGATGGAAGATCGCAATTTGTAGGTAATAAACTCACTGAAACATTACGGAATTACCACATTCAGCACAAAATTACAACCCCATACCACCCACAGGCAAACAGCCAAGTAGAGAGCACGAATAAAGTGATTAAGTCTATATTGACAAAAAATGTTTCCTCACACAAACGTGACTGGGCCTACAGATTTCCAGAAGCTTTATGGGCGTACTGAACAACATGGGGAGCCACTACGGGATATTCACCATATCAATTGGTATTTGGAAAAGAGCCCATCTTTCTAATAGAGTTTGAAATTCAAACACTAAGAACAGCCCAAAAGGTGGGTCTGGATTTAAATGAAGCCCAGGCCAAAATACTACAGCAAATTAATGAGTTAGATGAAATTAGGCTCTCTGCTCTTCAGCACACCGCGTTAATTCAACAACAGAGAGAAAAATGGCACGACACCCTTATCAAAGAAAAGATCTTCCATGAAGGAGACTGGGCACTCCTATATGATTCCAGGTTTCAGGATTTTCCAGGGAAACTCCAGACACGATGGCTCGAACCTTATGAGATACAAAAAGTGCATGATAATGTCACTATTACATTAACTACCATTGATGGATCTGGACATTCCTTCAAAGTAAATGGTCATCGAGTACGATTGTATCATAAACCGCTTAATCGAGAATCCTTCTACCAACAATTACGGGAAGATTCTACCATGAAAATTCTAGCTGAAGGGGATAACTCCTCCTCGGCACCCATTCATTAAATTATTTCTTTCTTTTGAAATTTGTACATAAAGATTGTTCATTTATTTTGCTTGTTTGTTTTATGGAATTCTGTTTTTTTGCAAACTCTTTTTATTTCGTTTATTTTGATTTTTTTGTTGTTCCTTTTGAAAGGAATAGCAGTTGTGCTGTTTATTTTTTCTATTTCACCGACTGTTTTGATGTTCCTTTCGAAAGGAACAACATTTTTGCAGATTATTTTTGTTGTTCCTTTCGAAAGGAACAACACTTTTTGCAGATTGTTTTCTTGCTGTTCCTTTCCAAAGGAACAACATTTCCGTAGATTGTTTCTATTGTTCCTTTCCAAAGGAACAACACCTTTTGAGTGGATTATTTTTTGTTTTAAACCAGCATTTTGAGGATTTATGATGACTCTCCTAAAGGCAAACATACTATTTAGACAAAATAATACAAATTAAAGCTTACTGGAATCAACAAATCAAAAGAAATTGTCATTTTTTTAAAGAAATTGTTTGGTGATGATAAGAAAAGAAAAAGGACATAATCAATAACATGACTTTTTTGTTTTACTATCACTAAAATTAATATGATCGATT